>JAPFSE010000219.1:0-60641 GCA_030777785.1 Beauveria caledonica | reverse complement strand
CTCTACTGCCAGCCTACCGGCCTTAGTAAGCAACAACGGTAGTACCTAGTTAGGTACCATTCCCAACAGTCATACAAATATATCATACAAATATACAAAGATCCGCCACTATTCATGGCTTTGCTGTGAAATATTCTTCATGAATGGCGCACTACCGTCATAATGTCGCTTTTAACCCTAAAGACCCGCCGGTCGGCGTTTGGAACCAGCGACTGCCAGCAAATCTTCTTCTTGCATCCTGGGTATCCCGATGGACATAATCTCCTCCTCAGCCTTCCCGCCTTCGACGGCCGAGGTATTCATCACGAAACGGCCCGCATCGCCTGCGCCATTCTCGCCAATTCCCGATGGGATGGCTTTCTCTCTCTGACTAGAGATGGCGAAGCGGTGCCAGACGCAAGAGACGACGTACTTATCAATACGCGCTACTATTTCCGAATCCCAGACGGTATAGAATCTGATTTATTATTCTTGACGCTCTCGAGAGTGCTTCTCGTTCTTGTTTAGTTTGTTCGTCTTCCTTGGCACTAACGAGACCTTGTAGATGATCAGTACCCAGTCGTCCCGTCGTATGAAAACTTTCGCTGTCCGACCACCCTCCCCGAATCATGGGTTGCCGAAAGCCCGCACATTGAGCCCACCGCGACGGATGACGTGGGTAGAAGAGACCAGACGTGCCGTGCGACAGCCTCGACGCTCGCTAACGAGGTTGCACACATTATACCCCAGGCATTAAGCGAATGGTGGCAGCGCAACAGCATGTTCACCTACACTGCTAACCCCGACCTCTCTTCTGATATGCGGTGCGCGGATAATGCAATATTGCTACGTCGCGACCTACATAAGCTGTGGGATGACCACCGCTTTGCCTTTGTCCCTAAGAAAGGTAAATGGGTTCTTCATGCACTCTGGAGAAGCCCATCGAACGAACTTGAGACAGAGTACCATAACCTAGAGCTACAGCCGCTCTATGGGGTAGCGACACACTTCCTTATTTGTCGCTTTGCCCTTGCTATTCTTTCTAAGAGTGTCTTTCTCAACCAGAGTGTTGAACGGAGACTTGTGACACTCGATGGTGACGATAGACCACTGGTGCAGTCTATGTCCTCTAACGAATACAGAAACCTTATTTCTACGGCTAGGCGGGCAAACAGCCGCAGCCAAAGTCCAAAGAAGCGGGCACGATCAGCGCAGGGCGCTGATGAAACCGTGATAGATGAAGCCGAGTTAGACGGGTCTGCAAGTATCGCGCAGTATGAGCAGCGAGGACGACGTAGGAGGAGGGTATGGTCGCCTGATGCTTCACCGGGCAGGGAGGAAGCAAAATTTATCGACAACATACAACAATCACTCGATACGCCCCCACGATCAACCAGCCCATTACTCTAAGATGACCTGAAAATATCCGCCGGTTCTAAGAGAGAAGAAACATGCAGTATATACGGAATTACTTGACGAGAATGATACTTTTCTACCAGGTATGAGCTGAAGTGGCGCTTGGTACAGTGATCGTGACTGCGCATTTAGGCATCAGCGGCTTCTCTCACGCCTAACCCATAATAGCTCTCTACGCTTAAGCTAGCGAGCCTGTGTTTGGCCACAGGTCGGGAGAAGCTGCGATCATGTTCTAGGAAAGGGGATGCGCAGGTCCGATGAAGAGAAACTTGTATGTGAAGGCAAGGTAGAGTCCGATAAGCACGATCACAAGGGAAATAGTACCGAAATCCACGGCTGCGGTGGACTGTGACAACATGGCATTGCATCGACGAACGTTGAGGAAGCTGTACTATTGGAGACGTATTCAATGGCAAGGGATCGAATGCATTCTGTTGGTTATAAGCCTAGCACGAAAGCTTTCGCCTTTGCTACCCCTTCTTCCTTGTATAATCATCGACCACCTCTTGTCAAAGAGCCCAACTGGCTCGCTTGGCTGCAGCACTTCTTGCAAGGACCATGATTTTGATCTGATATTGGGGTTTCTTCCAAGCTCTTGGAAGTACCTCTTCATAGCCCTCTGCCCTTTCCGCTCATCGGTTTGCGGACCGACGTGCGCGACACGTTGATGACGACGAGCGGTCCCTCTACGCTGACCAGAGGACCACTGGCCGTCACCGTGGCCCCGGAAGCGCTGGTGCTGACTTTGCCGTCAGACTGCGCGGCGGACGCGCACGAAAACAGGCTGCAGAACACGGCTGTCGAGCCCGACGTCTGGTTGTTGAGCGCCGCGCTGCCAGCGCCTCCGCTGCCGAGGAGGCCGTTGGCCACGGATACGGCGTCGTTGCCAATGTCGCTCTCACCACCCGAGTCGCTGTCGCCTTCGAGTAGATCCCCGGGAATGAGACCGTCGTCGTCGTCGTCTTTAGCGGGATCTTGGTCTGCAGGGGAGTCATCCGGGGTCTCCTTGGTCGCGCTGTAATAAGTCGGGTTCCCTTGTTCTGTCGGGATGGCATCGACAGCTGGGTTCTCGGTATAGCGTTGAGGATTCCGGGATATCAAGTCGACGCGGAAGGGCAAGGCAAAAGGCAAGGCAGCGACCATTGACGTGGAAACAGCCAAGCAAAGGTATATTTTGAGAGAATGCATAGCCGATATGAGGATTCGTTTTGAAGATGGAGAGGTTTCTGTGCTTTGGAGATTTTGACTGAGAAACCGACTTGTCCTTGGAGGACTCGGTTGGCATTTCAAGTCAGTAATATAGAAAACAGCTCAACACCAAGTTGCCCTAAGCGGGTACCGAAAAGCATGGCTGATTCTCTCACAAACATCCTAATATTGTTTATTGGTACCCGCTTGCCCCAAGGCACCCTCTGAGCTCAAGTCATGTTACATACATAACCATGTGTTCACATCAAGAGATCAGTCTAATGATCGTGATCGGCCCCCTGACTAAATTTAGTAAATCGCCTAGCTCTGTCTTTGGTTAGTTTGGCTGCCGACCTGTATCGGTAAAAACGCCTGTTTACGTCACTCGGCCATCCCTGTCGCGAACGGGTTCGCATCTCACGGGAACCTCCGGCATGTGGTATTGCCGTCACTAGCGCCCTCGAATCCGGAAGACATCCGACATCTCGTTGCAGACTATTTTATATTAGAAAAGCCAGTAGTGGCCGAGACGCAGCTATCGATCCCGGACGTGACATTATCGTACATGCCGAGGCGACTGATGCATTACAATGCGCCACTGATGCTTGGCTGTGGCGAGGCTGACAGGCTCACTCACAATCACATTACAAGTCTTCAGCACAGGGGTGTCGTTCTCTTCAAAGTGCAAAGATTACTACACTGCTTACGACATTAACAGCTCACTTTGTGAAACCCCTCATCTCATGCCATGGCTCATTTGCCGTACCGCACTTCGGCCCCTGCATAACTTTGCAGCGCATGCGCAAAAGCCAAGAACCCAAACTCGTCGTCATTGTAAAGCGTTTCCATCTCGGCCTGTTGAAGATGCCAAGGTGGATAGCCAGAGAGGTTCCGCTCTGAGCCAAACACGGCGATGAGGTCGGGCGCAGGCATGACTGACAAATGTAGCTGCTCCGCGACGAGCTCCACGGATATATCGTCAATAGTAAGATCTCCGTGCTTGACTCTCTCCGTCAGCGCCTTTGTAATACTTCCCAGTGCTCTTTGTCCGTCATCCTCGGATATTAGATACAGAGAAAGACCGGGTTGCTCGCCGTCAGGGTTAGGGTTTTCCTCTGCCAGCAACTGTCTGCCTTCCAGGTAGACTGCTACCCGATGCGGTTGACCTGGGACAAAACTCTTGCATCGTAGACTTGCAAACACCTCGAGGATATGCGCGTGATTTTTCAAATGACCTATAGCCGTCATCAGCCAGATGAACCTTATTTTTTTTTCCCGGGTGAGAAATGGTAATTCACCGCGCTCATCGTAGATGGAAATGGTAGGTATTCCTGCCGCGACGGACCAAGCGGCAAGCTCAGCAGCCTGCTGTATGACTTTTTCCAAATTAATGTCGTCCATCAAGACGTCTGCATCGAAAATGGTGCTGAGGTGGTTTGGCGTCTTGCTGAGCGCCGACACCATCGCGTCGATGCCAGTCGCGGTCGGCGGATTTCTCGCCTGAGACCGATGGCGGGCGCAACTCTTCAATCTGCGCGCGCCGAGATAAACGGTCGAGCATTTTTGAGAGATAGTATGGAGGGATCTCGCGAAAACGCTCATGCGTCGCCCAACGGGCTCTGACATGCTGGGGTGCATGTCTCTCGAGTGTGCTCTGCCAGTGCGTCGGCCCCAAGAGCCCGATGCTTGCTATGTTATGGAAAACATATTTGAGTTTGAGGAACTGTATGCAAGTCGAGATATCATTTCTTGGTTGGGAGTACGCTACCTCTGGCCAGGTACGACACAGCGCGAGCTTGCTCCCAACATTAGGCTGAAATCCTCCCACCCCAGAGGAGAGATTGGAACAATAAAGTATTCGTTCTCTAAATTTTGAATTTATCGTCCTATCACAGTGCTTGCTTCTGAGTCATAGGGGTCGCCCTCAAACATGGCGTATGTGATAGCGGTCCAACGGTCCTATCACAGCTGACTTGCGTGCGTCTTTAGGCGCCGGTTTATGTCGTGTCTCGGAAGGAGCACCAGGTGTGCAGCCTAGAATAAAGAGAACATTATTTTGTGAATCAAGTTGCATCGCTAAGCTTTTGCACGGAGACGCCATGTTTCCTTTATCTCATGACGGACAATTCTGTGCCAGTTCGGTTCTGGCAAGCTCCTCGGAATGGCTCACGGATGGAGCAATATTGTTCATCTGCTGGGTATTCGCAGATTCTCCTCCACCGCTGTGGTGACGAAATCTTAGCACTGCGTAATTAGTCAGCTTCTTCAGTGAGGTAATCGCGCAGGCCGGCTCTCTGGAGCTACGTTCTGTTACTTTCGAGTCCTAGCGAGGGTGTGTGAGCATACGGAGACTCCCCGTAGTCTTAGTCTGATAGTCTCAATATCACCGTCTTCAAGAAGAACGACAATCATCTTTTATGGATATACCAGTGTCTGAAATGGGCCCTTTCTCTCCTTGATGGATTCTGCCGTTGTAGCAACTATGCTGCTGGATATCAACAAGAACTACGGTGGCTTTCAGAACTCACTTGCGTAGCGCTACTCTACTTGACAGTGTTCATTAGACATGAACCAAGTGCAAATGATAATGTAAAACTGACAGACTGGCTAATCTGATAGTGACCCCAAAAGCCCAAAAGATTGCAAGACAGTGAACCCATAAAAAGCTGAGCCCTCTGTCATGAAATATACTTCCAAGGTGTGGTTGAACCAGCTAATGGAGAGCCCTTTTCCCCATCTATTCCTTGCCCGTCCGCCCCCATCGAGCGAATCTTGACTGAAGTGGGCGATTCACCACAACACAATGTTCAAGAACACATGTCTAGCTAAGACTGAATCGTCTGAAATCGGCTCTCGGATGCGTGGTGTAAGCAATGCTCTTCTCACGCGTCTGTCACGGGCTACATATCTTAGACTTCAGATACAGACTCGATTACACAAGTGCAGAGGTGACGCTTACCACATCAGCAATAACATAGAGCACATCACCCACACCCTGGGCCGCAAACGACTTATATCTTGCCATGCAAATTCACCATCGTGACACCACGGTTCCGGTTCGATCGAACTCGGCAGAAGCTGGCCGACGAGAGCACGTGGGCAAAGGGGTAAAGCCCTACGGTGAATTAATATAAATAGACTCGCCATCCGCTGGCGATGCTTCTTCAAACCTAGACTTTCATCATCACCATCATCTTCTAAGAGTTCCATTACAGTTTGATCCAACAACCGAGGCCGTGGTGCTTAGCCCTCGATATGTACACCTCTTCCAATGACATTGACGGCGAGAGCCATGGGCTCAATGAAGCCGGTCTACCTGACGCTTCTCCCGAGAGCAAGTTCTGCTCGACCTGCGTGAGGGCTCTTCACAGAGGAAATCTTCCGGCTGCAGACTGTGGCGCAGACGGAGGTGAGTCGCTAATGTCATGCCTTTGTCCTACTGCTTCCAGGATTCGCTAATTCGTATGCAGATGTCCTAGACCAGGAGCATCGTTTCATCGGTGCAGCAGACGTCGTCGCACCCGTCATCCAGAGACATGCAAACGATCTCTACGAAGAGTTGATCAAGCAGGCCTTGTCTTCGGCTAGCCCTGTCAATCACGATGCTCCGACCGCACAGGTGGTCGTCCACCGTGGAGGTGATCGACCTAATGAGGTCCGTCACGCACTCACACTTAGCACAGATGGACTAACATTTAGAATAGGATCCAGTCACTGTTATCCGAAAGCGACTTGCCTCCGCTATTCTCGAAACCGCCCTCAGGGCAACAACTCATCAACTCCCATTCACAATCGGTGACAATCTTAGCCACAGAATCTATCGTCTCGACGACATCGAAATCAGGATTACCGTGCACCAGGAATTCCTCATGCATCCTTGGTTTCGGCTCTGATTCCACCCTGACTACTTCTGCAATGGCCAATCGTCGAGAAGACCACAGCCGTCTTCAGAAGATCGGCTTCTATTCGGAGTTAGGGAGAAAATAACTTTGCTCTATGTTGCTCAAGGGTTATCACAATGAAAATAGGAATAGCAATGCCATACATTAGCTGAGCATCGAGACTGGAATTCAACACATCGCAACACTTTGATTACATACTAATGCCTGAATGTCATAATCAACTCGGATCTGGTAGATTCATCCAATGCCCAAACACTGTGTCTCTGGTCTGATCCGTCCGGCCGTTGGGTGGTGGGTGGGCAGCCGGGCCAGGGCTAAAAAGACGCAGGTTGCCGCTGACGACGTCGCGCTAGCGGTCACGGGGTTGACTACATATTGAGACCTCGAGTTTCCCTGTCTCCTTTGTCTACCCGTTTTATCCAAATAACTTCGTAACTGTATCTTCCTCCTCAAAGGGTAAGACCAAAGGGCTGAGGTTGGGGCTAACGAGCAGAGGAAATATGAAGCCGTGGGTCAAATACCTTTTCCAAGGCTAAATTGTCCTTTCATGTTGGCGGATGAATACTCCCTTACATAATGCTAGGTCTTTTCCATCCAAGAACGCGATGGAGTAAATCTGCATCTCGCTAGAAGGGAGGTGACATTGAATCACTTTCGATGCCTCTTCATCAGACCGGAAGCTCCCTCGGTGCTATCCCCAATAATCCTCAAACTTTCTAACAAGACGTCTTTCTTCCCATGGGTTCGGAAGTGTTTGCATTGGGTTGCATATTGATATTGCGACTGTATTGTAAGATGTTAAGAGATGGAATGCTGTGCTTGGCCGCGCTATCCTAAGAGTACTGTTGGTAGTTGCCAATTTGATGCACTACGTCGCCCTCCCCCGTACGTTACTGCATACGCAGTGATGATGACAAGTCGTCCAACCATGCCAAATATTTGCAATCGCCATGGTGAATGAACCCTTGGCGGACAAACCTCGGTTAATTGAGCGCTTGCTGGATATTAGGTCAGCAACAGTCCAACCGCCCCAGCTTGTCCAGGTAGGCTGCCACTCTGACGAAGCTCCACCAGCAAGCTATACATATTCCCTGTGCCTGCTCTCATCCTCGCGCAACATAGGTCTGTCATCGCTCATCTTCCCAATCCGTCACGCACGCGCTTAACTTCCCTTGCGCGCAACTTGCATCGAAGCTATAGACCGGACAAATCAACTACACACACAATGGCTTCAGGTTATGACAGAGCTCTGTCCGGTACGTTGCCTGAGATCACCGACACTACCCTTCCTCACGTTGCGTGCCAATAGCTGACTTTCAAAATAGTGTTCAGGTAATGATGGCCGCCCTCGACATCCGTCAAATTGTGCCACATACTAACATTGATTTCAGTCCCGATGGACACGTCTTCCAGGTCGAATATGCTGGTGAAGCTGTAAAGCGAGGTAGGCACTTGCGTTGGCGCAGTCGCGCGATGTCCCGGTTGCTCATCTTGATGCTCATAATTTCTTTGTGCAGGAACTTGTGCCGTTGGTGTCAAAGGTCAGAATGTCGTTGTTCTTGGCTGCGAGAAGCGCTCTGCTATGAAGCTTCAAGATACCCGAATTACCCCCTCCAAGATCCAAGTTCTCGACAATCACGCCGCCCTTGCCTTCGCTGGCCTCAACGCCGACGCCCGAATCCTGGTCGACAAGGCGCGTCTCGAGGCGCAGTCGCACAGACTGACCGTTGAAGATCCCGCCACTATCGAATACATCACAAAGTACGTTGCTGGCGTGCAACAACGGTACACTCAGGCCGGTGGCGTCCGTCCTTTCGGCATCAGCACCATGGTTGTCGGTTTCGATAAGAACAGCAAGGTTCCGCGCCTCTATCAGACTGAGCCGTCGGGCATTTACTCTGCCTGGAAGGCCAATGCCATCGGCCGCTCCAGCAAGACTGTCCGCGAGTTCCTGGAACGCAACTATAAGGAGGAGATGGACCGGGAGGCTACTATCCGCCTGGCCATCAAGTCTCTACTGGAAGTTGTGCAAACAGGAGCCAAGAATATCGAAATCGCTCTCATGGCTCCGGACGCTACTATCGAAATGCTTCCCACGGAAGAAATTGAGCGCTATGTCAAGGAGATCGAGCAGGAGAAGCAGGAGGAAGCCGCCAAGAAGAAGACGGGTCGCACGCCTGCCATCAGTGGCACTGCCATCCCCACAAGGGGCCAGGACGACTCGGCCGCCGAGTAATTAGAGAAATAAACGAAGCGCGTGGTTAGGCAGGTATCGATCAGCTGTCTATCGTGCTGATAAAAGAAAGCCACTGTATGAACACTCCATTGTATTGCCTCCTCTTTGCACCAAACTTTTAAAAAATGCTTCAGTAACAAACGCCACGGTACAAACAGGCGCCCCCCCCCCCCCCGACCAGCATTGATTCCAGGGTTCGGGTATCGACGTCGCTAGAGTTTAGAAACGTGCACAAAATTCATATGTATTGATGGCATCTAGCCCAGTTTATCGGCGTCACCGTCTGGGTCAAACATCGATCGCAGGAGAGGTTTCCCTCGCGCCCTGTCGTCCTTGAGGAGCTTATTATTCATGCGAGTATCGTCGCCTTCTATAGTGAGCGCCGGTTTGGCAATCTTGGCCTCGATGACGAAGTGGTTATCGCAGTGTGGGCAGTATTCATCGCTCTCGTCGAACTCGTGTGTATCCTTTCGAAAGCATTTTTTGCACTTTTTGCATGCAAAGGTCATGTCAAATGATTGGACAAGTGGGTGTTGCTCTTGCTCGGCATGACACTCCGCACAGTCAAACCATTTGCGACCTAGGTGAAGCAGGGGAAACGGTCAGTCTAGTGAAAACGCGACGGAATCGGGGTTAGGGGCTGAGTGGCGGTAGTTCATACAGCATGGTGATCTGATCGCAACCTGCGCGTTGAGAATGTGTTTGCTATTCCCTAGTTAGAGCTGGAGATTCAATCAAGTAGGTAGGCCTTTCCCACCACATGACTGTCGAGGCCTCAACACTGGCGATGTGCTATGGAAGATTGGGAAATTATCGTCGATATGGTGTTGCGTAGTTGGAGGGGCGGCCAGGCACCACCCCCACGTTGATGTGCACGCGGGCGCTTTTAGTCAGCGATTTTGATTTGACGTATCATACGCTAACTACCTAGGATTTTGATGGTGGCGCAAGGCTGGCCTTCCATCTTCACGCAGCACACCTCGCCGCGGAATCAATATTTGTCCTTGGCAACCTTCACACCCGCCAACATACCGGCAGCGCGAAAATTTCATTATCAACGCACATACTCGCCGGCTGCTGCACCGCCCGAAACGCATATTTCTTCGTAGCCATGCCTCCCAAGCGAAAAGCCAGCAGCAACGTGCAAGGGGGCACAAAGACTGGGCGTGCATCGCGCATGAGTACGCCAGGTGCTGGAACACCTCGAAGCATCGGTAGTAACGATGAGGTCGAGGAGGACGATGCACCCGTCGATGAAGTACTCGAGCGCGACATCGACAAGAACATAGATCGTTTCTCACTAAATCGATACCAAAAGCGGCACGACATTAAAGACCCGATGCCGCACATCTTTGGTGACAATGACTACTCGTATCTTGTCCTGAAAAGGGACCATCGAAATAGGCCTCTATGGATTGATCCTCAAAAGGGCCGCATCATCCTCGAAAGCTTCAGCCCTCTCGCAGAGCAGGCGCAAGATTTCCTTATTACCATTGCCGAACCGTTGTCCCGACCGACCTTTATGCATGAGTACGCCCTCACTATGCACAGCTTGTATGCTGCTGTGTCTGTAGGCCTCTCTCCGAAAGATATTATCAATACTCTCGAGAGATTTCTTAAGACACCACTACCTGACGAAATTCGGGCGTTCATTACCAGCTGCACGCAAACCTATGGCAAAGTTAAGCTTGTGCTGAAAGATACCAAGTACTTTGTCGAAAGCCCTGACCCAGAGATGCTGCAAATGCTGCTCAAAAACCCCAAAATTGGGCCACTTCGCGTTCAAGGAACGGCAGAGATCACAACAACGGCAGCACCCAAAATTGGGGGGTTGGTCATTCCTGGCACTAAGAATGCTGCGGGTGTGAAACAAGCCAATGGACTTCAGGCAGGCGAGAGTGAACAACAAACAACAAGAATAGACATCGACGATGATGACGATCAAGAAGTCACACATGCCTTTGAGATTGCGGATAAGGACGTTGAAACAGTGCAAAGGGAATGTCTCAACCTTGGCTATCCGGTCTTGGAGGAGTACGATTTCCGACATGACGAAGCAAACCCAAATCTTGATATCGATCTCCGACCTGGTACCCAAATTCGACCTTACCAAGAAAAGAGCCTCAGTAAGATGTTCGGCAACGGTAGAGCCAAGAGCGGGCTCATTGTTCTACCGTGTGGTGCCGGTAAGACTTTAGTCGGAATTACAGCTGCGTGTACGATCAAGAAGGGTATCATCGTGCTTTGCACAAGTTCAATGTCGGTCGTGCAGTGGCGAAACGAATTTCTGAAGTGGTCCAACATTAACCCGGATGATATCGTGGCTTTTACGTCCGACTCAAAAGGCTCTGTCTTTACAGGTAGTACTGGTGTTATCGTTACTACCTACTCCATGGTCACACAATCGCGAGCGCGGTCATATGATGCGGAGAAGATGATGAAATTTTTGACTGGAAGAGAATGGGGTCTCATGTTGCTCGACGAGGTGCACGTTGTGCCGGCAAATATCTTCAGAAGGGTTACCTCTTCCATCAAGACGCATTCCAAGTTGGGGCTGACCGCCACATTATTACGAGAAGATGACAAGATTTCCGATCTCAACTTCCTCATCGGCCCGAAGCTATTCGAAGCTAATTGGATGGAGCTTTCAAAGCAAGGACACATTGCTCGCGTGCAGTGTGCGGAGGTCTGGTGCGCAATGCCCACAGAGTTCTACGATGAATATCTTCGTGCTCCCTCCCGCAAGAAGAATCTGCTCTACATTATGAACCCGCGCAAGTTCCAGGCGTGTCAATATCTCATCAACTACCACGAGTCTCGTGGAGACAAGATCATTGTCTTCTCGGATAATGTTTATGCTCTCAAGGCTTACGCGCTCAAACTTGGCAAAGCCTTCATCTACGGCGGCACGGGCCAAGCAGAGCGACTCAAGGTTCTGGAAAACTTTCAGCACAATCCGCTGGTGAATACACTGTTCTTATCAAAGATTGGCGATACCTCGCTCGACTTGCCCGAGGCCACTTGTCTAATTCAGATCTCATCGCATTACGGTTCACGCCGCCAAGAAGCACAGCGCTTAGGACGGATTCTGCGAGCGAAACGACGCAACGACGAAGGCTTCAACGCGTTCTTTTATTCTCTCGTGTCTAAAGACACGCAAGAAATGTTCTTTTCGTCGAAAAGGCAGGCATTTTTGGTCGACCAGGGCTATGCCTTCAAGGTCATTACGCAGCTGGCCAACATTGAGCAGACGCCAGGGCTGGCGTTTGCGACTGCAGCAGAGCGTCGGGAGTTGCTGCAAAAGGTATTGGTGGAGAATGAGGGCGCAGACGATGAGGACATTACAGACGATTTATTCCATAGTGGCACCATGGGACGCGCCCAGAAGCGAGTGCGGCGAACTGCCGGTACGCTGGGTGAGCTCAGCGGTGGCCAGAACATGGCGTACATTGAGCAGAACAAGAAGGTCAATCAGGGTCTCAAGAAGAAGGGCAAGAAGGAGAGTAATGCCTTTTTCAAGAAGATTAATAGAGAAAATGTTCGCCGGGCCGCAGGCGAATGAGGGAAACTTGTCGAGCTGACAGACAATGCACGGCTTGGGAAATGGGTTGCTTGTTTTTGGCGTTTTTTTCACGGGTTATTTTGCTACCAAATTGGACTATCATGTGGCAACTGCAACTGTGCAGACAGCCAGTTGCATGTATTATTGCTCTTGATATCATTGGACTAGGATTTTTTCTCTTTTTTTTGAGTTCATTGCGAGCGAGGCATTGTATACAACAGACTTACCGATACTATTTAGCGGGTTGATCAATAGAAATCCCCCCCCCTTTTTAGAAAATTTTCTTGAGAAAAGAACAAATCTCAAGTCGAAGTTTGACGCGCAGAAATTGGGCACTGCAGAACAGAAGCTTACTGTGGAGTCACAATGATGATGTCTCGCTTTTTTGCTGGCCATCATTTGTGTCTGAGAGCAATGCTTGATCTAGACCCTGGTTTGTTCCCAGCTCGCCTCTATTTTTGGATTGGGCTCACGGTGCTGTTGAGCGTGACTGCACACCATGATACCAGTCGTACATGGCGTAATGTGGATGAAATGGCCTGACAGGGTGCACTCTTTTACACACAGTTGTTTTGTCTCGTTTCACTTCTTCTCGTCGCCTTGACTATCTCCTCGTTGCCCGGCATAGGGCACGTGTTTCTATGGCGCGCCGTTGAGCCCCGGTACGCGAATGTTGGGAAGTTGTCTGTATTACATGTTGCGACCGTCTTTACCAGTGCGCCCCGACGTCGTCTGAAGTTGGCGAGTGGCTGAATACTTCTCCCCGCTCTCGGCGTGTCAGATGGCGTTATTCGAGTGGGAGAGGGCCGCATGATAGGCTGAACGGGTGGGTGGTCGTGCTGGTCATGATGAGCTGGCATGGTTGGATGCGACGACGAGGAGGATCTGCGAATCTGGCGTAGTTAGATGGGCCGATGAAAGTTGGGCTAGCGCGGCTAACCTACATCGAATGATTAAATAATTATGCGACGCTACATACACAGATCTAGGCAAGTTCAGCCATGCAGGTTTCCGTCTGGTCCGCCACTTATTTTCCTTTCTTGGTCCCTTGTGTTATGGGGGTTTTCTCCCACTTGTTGGACTGTCGAGTCCTCTTCAATGAGGCCTCAGGAGAAGGTGCTCCAATTTCCGGATTGCCGGCATGATATAGCCCAGGGTGGTGAATGACTTGCATGGCACTGCGCCATGTACGATGAGGGACGTGCATCATAGCTCACGGGAGTACGAGCTTTTCTATATTTTAGAGATTTCCAATGTTGAGCATTCTTGTTCGTTACCTCTAATAAGTAGAGTACTCCGTATTTCATGTTACATGGTAGTTTGCCAACGTAGCAGGGCCAGAGGCGGCCATGGCAGGAATGGGCATGCCAAGCATCAATCACCGAATCAAGTATAAAAACGTAAAAGACCGCCCAAGTATAAGCCCGGATGACCATGGCGATGATTCCAAAAAAAAAAAAAAAATCAATTACCTTTTTTCCCCCTTGACCGTAATTTGATGCAATGAGAAGGGATGGCAAAATAAATTAATAATAGGCGTTATCCGAAGTAAAAAAGGCCGCCATAAGCGGCTGCATGTGGTGGTGCATTGATTCCAGCTGCGACGACAGGGCAGCCAACCAGACCTAACCCAGCTCGGGCCTGTGCAACATGAGCTTCTGCCAATTATGGGCAGCGGATTAGCAGGTGATGCAGACCCTGTTGAAACAAAATTACAGAATGATAAAAGAAGGTTTTGGCCATGGGCCTGACGCTTGTAAGTGGACCAGCAAGTGATGTACCTACCAGTACAGGCTGAGTAGAGCGAGGCCGCAGCGACGGTCGCGCAACTCTTGCGGGTGAGCGATTAAAAAGGGGCAACGGGTAGTGGAAGCATCATGATGGCTGAGAGCGAATGAGGAGGGCGAGAAATGCGGTGAAATGTTGATGAGTTGAAAGGGAGTTGGGACAGAGCATACCTACGTGGCGTTGAGAGCGCCACGCGCTGAAAGAGGCGATGGATGGGCAACTGACGCAGCCACAGTTGTGTCACGAGAATGGCAGTTCAGTACTGCATCCTTATCATTGATTTTTGGTGGCTGCAGGGCAAGTCACAGTTAGCGCTGGAAGGCTACCAAGTAGAGGGCTGAAGGCTGAAGGCTAAAGGCTGAATGCCAGCTTGCAGCATGGCAACTTCAAAATCGCGCCGATGCTGTTTTTTTTTTTCTGTCATGATAAATAATAAGGTGTAGTTTTGATTTCATACTATTTTTTGGCATCATAATACCAAGCAGTCAGGACCGCTTTTTTGGTGGCAAATTTCGCTTGCAGCCGGCCGTTTGCCTCGCGCATCCCGGAGGCAGCCAGCCCGCCACAACCAACCTGCCAACTGCCAGCCATTTTCGGGTTCAATTTGATTTTCAATTTGATTTTCAATTTTTGATACCATGTACTCCGTAGCGTGTCCATTTCCCCAATGTGCTGTGTTCTACTACCAGTATTTGGGTACGACAAATGAGCTAACCGTTTAAAGTCTAATAATACGGTACGCTAACGCTTCCAGTAAACTATCGTAGTCTACCTAATAAGCCGCGCCGTACTGGTAAACTTGCCCATCCGCCCGCCACCCGCTACCCGCCAAAGTCCTTGTTTGCAAACGCTCAAATCCCGTCCTTCATCTTTCTTCACCTCCCAAAAGCAATTCATCTTCCCCTGATCCGCGGTACGTGCGGGCGGCCACGCAAAGTCGCCTCGGTGGCTAGCCGTACCAATTCTTCTGACCTATATTTGCTCTCTTAACCCACCCTCTTCTTCTCTCATCTCACCCTTTCTCATCGTGTCTCGCCGGCGCTCCCTGCTTGTGCATCGGCTCCGCTACCATCTGCGCGCCTGTCGCATACCGAGATCCAGCCCAACAGCACGACATTTCAGATTTGGCCCCGAGTACGGAGGAGACATTTCGACATCTTTGCTCATCCTACCGGTGCCACGCTTCATCTTGAGACTGCCGACCGCGTTCTCCCATCTAGACCCTTTGTGCGCCCGCCGCGGTCTCTGACGGTCTCTGACCGAGCCTACAAACACAGCCATCATCGTACCACCGCGAAACCACCACTACCGATACCACTACCACCCATCACCCGCCCTCCAATTCCGCATCCTTGCAGACACACTAGTATTGCATCACTGTATTGGGACGGTCTTCCCGGTCCACGGTCCACGGTCCCGGTCCCTCGGGCACGCTGTCTCAAACGCCCATTTATTTTTATCTCGTCATCCATTGACTGTTATCTTGGGCCGAGTTTTTTCGATTCACAATCGGTGGACATCTCCTGCCCGAGTCCAGTGGCGCTGGAAGTGCGACACAGCGACACAACCCACAATCGCCAAGGTCTGCACTGCCTGCCTCAACCTCTGCCGGTTGACACATTTTCCTTTGCGCTGTGCAAACCCTATAACCCTCGAAACTGACCATTATTTACCTACGAATAGCCTACTCGTTCCGATCTGCTCTCCTTTTTCCGCCACACCTCTCAAGAAATATCAGCCTGCTTTTTGCCTCGACAAATCCTGGCCTAGACCTGCAGCGGCTTGACCTTGTGTCGCCTTTTCCGGAAAACGTGCCGGCTTTGCAACCCGTCCAGTCGACGGTCCATACTTGCCTGCCCTACATGGGTATTTTTTTTTCTAGTGGCAGCCGCGACTCCCTGAATAACCCAACCGAAAATCGCCTCGACGCCAACGCCCACCGTCTCGACGAACACAAAATTTGAGTACAATTTGGTTACTTACTGCTGTGCTTCTGTGGCGCGCAGCTTTTCCACGTTCACATATTTAATCTGCTTGTCCTCGCCTGGTTCCAAAGAAGCTACCACTTCGCACCTCGGACAGTCACACCTCCAACCGCTACTCTCATAGCCGCGGCCCTTCGTGCGCATTGTCACACTTTCTACCATATACGGATACGCCCAAATCAATCATGATTTTTGCCCTTGCTCATACTCTCCTGTATCTCGACTGGACTTTGGCTTAGATCTTGCTGATACCACGACTTTACTTCGGCCGCCCATTGACCGGTCAAAAGTATATTCTCGGCGGCCATTTCGTCTACGCATCCACCCTCTGCATATTCTTGACTTCAGTCTCGCTCGCAGCGATGCTGGACAATCTTCGCAGCAATGTCTGGGCGCTGCTCAAGGCTATTAAGCCCGCTTTTGTGTCCAAGAACCCTCACTTCAACTTCATCACCACACACTACTTTTGGATCGTTGGTGCTACCATCATTGGCTCAATATGCATCTACGCTGGGGGCAAAGGCCATCTAGCTTATATTGACGCCCTCCTTTTCGCCAGTGGTGCAAACACACAAGCCGGTCTGAATCCCGTGGACGTAAACCTTCTCACCACCTTTCAACAGGTCGTCATATACGTCCTCGTCATGATGTCCAACCCAATCACACTTCATGGATCAGTCGTCTTTCTGCGCATTTACTGGTTCGAAAAGCGTTTTCAAGGGTGGGTCCGTGAGGTTCGCAGCCGACGTCCCAATCTGACCAAGTCCAAATCCCAAGCTGTCAATGAGGTGCACAGAGCCGAGGAGGGTGTCAATGGCCGTCACATTACTGTGGTGCCAGCCAATGGCAAGGCTCAGCGGATGACAAATGATGGTATTCTCATTGACAGCGCAAGCACTGCGCTTCCCAATCCCCATCGCGGTAACGAGGACAGTAGTACTACTACCACCGCAACTGACAGCCCATACACAGATACGCCAGGCTACTCCCACCATACCCAAGATAGTGACGATGGATTGCCGTCAACGCATGGAACTGCCACTCCTGTTGTGGATCTGCATGCTGGTACTGACAGCGCGGGGGAGCACACGCATGGCCCCACAGCCATTACCTTTGCTGATACTGTGAAAAGAAGTGATGGTTTAGAAGAAGACGCTATAGCGTTTGCTCAAAGACATTCCAACGCCCAGCACATTGCCATTTTGGAGCGTCAGCGCAACGAGGATGACAACGATGTTCTTCGTATTCCCGGTCCTCGTGACATTGAACGAGGACAGGTGCCCACTCGCCTGGATGAATTCGAACGCGACGAAACTCTTGGTTCTCGGGCCACTCGGGTAACCAGCAATCCCGACTTAAAACCGTCTCAAGCCGAAGGGTCATACCAGGGTCTTCGGGGCCGCCACCCAACCATCACCATTGCAGAGCCTGAACGACGACCTCAAGAGGAATTGTCGGACGGTGTCAAAGCATTGACGGGCGCTCTTGACGCTTTCCGCTTCAGAAAACCACGCATCTTCAACAAAAGCGGGCAAAGCACGCATCATGAAGACGAACAAGAACAGCCGCCCAGACCTACACGCACTTGGACGCTGGAACGCATTCGATCAGCTTTGCACCGCGATTCGGGCAAGATTGAAGACATGCCGTATCTCAGCTACACCCCAACGATGGCCAGAAACTCCAACTTTGTCGGCCTCACGCTTGAGCAGCGTGAAGAGCTGGGTGGTATCGAATACCGCTCCTTGCGAACTCTTGCTTTTGTTCTCCTCGGGTACTTTTGGGGCTTTCAACTTTTCGGTCTTGTGACGCTGCTACCTTATATTATGTACAACGAGTACTACGGCAAAATTGTTGAGGGCGATGGCATTTCCAGAATCTGGTGGGGCTTCTTCACTCCCAATGTCAGCTTTATGGACGTTGGCTTTACCTTGACACCCGACAGCATGATCTCTTTCGTCAAGTCCGAGTATGTTTTGATGATTATGTGTTTTCTCATCATTCTCGGCAACACCGGCTTTCCTGTCATGCTGCGCTTCATCATTTGGGTGCTTACGAAGATTGTTCCGCGACACTCCGGCCTTTGGGAGGAGCTCAAGTTCCTTCTGGACCATCCTCGTCGGTGTTTCACTCTTCTTTTCCCGTCCGGACCAAATTGGTGGTTATTTTGGATTCTCATCTCGCTCAACGCAGTAGATTTGCTCTTCTTCATTGTCTTGGATCTGGGCAAGGAGCCCATCAGCCAGCTGCCTCTGCACAACAGAGTCGTCGTTGGACTTTTTCAAGCCGCCTCAACGAGAACTGCAGGCTTTTCAGCTGTCAGTCTGAGTGAACTCCATCCAGCCATGCCTGTCCTGTACATGATCATGATGTATATTTCCGTCTTTCCCATCGCCATCTCCATTCGCCGAACCAACGTATACGAAGAAAAGTCTTTGGGTGTCTACGACAGCAATGAAGGCGCGGAGCAGGAAGCGAGCGCTCTGTCTTATGTTGGTACCCATTTGCGTCGACAGCTCTCTTTCGATCTGTGGTTTGTCTTCCTGGGCTTCTTCATCCTCTGCATCTCAGAGGGCTCGAAAATCCAAGCCAGACGCTTTGACCTGTTTTCGGTCTTGTTTGAAGTTGTCAGTGCCTACGGTACTGTCGGGTTGAGTATGGGTGCTGCAGGTGTCAATGCGTCTCTATGCAGTCAGTTCTCTGTCGTTGGAAAGCTCATTATCGCTGCTTTGCAGATCCGTGGTCGTCACCGTGGTTTGCCGTATGGCCTGGACAAGGCTGTGCTTCTCCCTAGCGAGGCGCGCTTCAAGAAGGAGGCTGAGGAAGCGGAAGCAGTTCTGGCACGTATGGGCACAGCGCCCTCAGCGACAACTACAGGACTTCAGAGACTACCCAGTGTTGCGCGCGGGCGCACAATGAGCAGAGGTAGAGACGCCAACATCATTGCCAAGTTCTTACACCCCGGTCCCGTGGTCCAACTTGACTCTGGTCCTGCGCAACAGCGAAGCCGATCCAACGAGTCCCACGCGCTGACTTTGGAGCGCAATCGCACATACACGGCGCCACAAGCAGACGCGGAAGAGGAGCTGGAGCGGCTGCCCAGTGGCCAATCGGCGCAGCAAATGCATCCAATGCGCGCCGAAACGAGTCAACGTACTCCTTGGAGGCCATAGCGGCTCCATCGTTTTCATTCATTGACATGTCCATTCTCATTATAGACTTTGCTGTCACTTGGCGTTTTTCTACCTCGCAGCAAGTGTACAGCAACAACACGATTGCAGACGCAAACCTAGCGGGTTTCTTATAGACGGTAGCTAGCGGTGTTTTTCTTATTTGTTTCTTTCCATTTCTTGCATTGGGAACAGGGGGCGGGAACAGGGGGCGCTTCTTGACTTTGGCTTATCAGAGAGTACCTTGTCCGCTAGTACATACCAGCCAGATGTAAAATCATATATAATATGATTAATTTGTTTATATTAAGAAAAAACGCAGGCCGTCTTTGATGGTGATTGAGCATGTTGCTAGATTGAATTCCAGTATAATGTCAAAACTCCCGCACGTAACAAACAGAAATGCTTCTAGTATTGTCGTCAGAAATGTACATGTGAGTCGAGACACGCTTTCCATACCCTCCATTTGTCTACGACATGGATAGATCAGAGATGGAATGGAGAGAAAAGAGACCAAGGAAAGAACGGCGCTTTATTTATTCTCAAATGCGTCTAGATTCTTCAGCGCCCCCGCCAGCCGCCGATAGTCGCGCAAGAGATCCAGCACCTCGCCAAGGCGCAACTCGCCTGGGGTGCCAATCTCCATGAAGCGCTTATTCGGAGGCGCAATTTTGGGAATGGGCTTGGGCGGCAGCGCGGCGGCCAGGTCTGGAAATGCCTGTTCATGTATTCATGTTAGCAATCACTTTCTTCTCTTTTCTTGATTGTGCCGTGTTTCCAGCTGTTGTTGCTACAACTGCATACATGGATTCAGGGTATGAGTGAAGGGCCGGGGGAGGGCTTACTGTGCTCAGGTCGCCGCCGTCCTCTGCCTTGTTGTTACTACTGCCACCCTCCTTGTTCACCGTTGCAGGGGGCGGCGGGGTCGAGGCCGCCGCCCGGCCGAAACCGCGGAAGCCCATGCTCGGGAGGCGCGCCATCGGGTTGAAGCTGCTGCCGAGGCTGCGCACCTGGTCCAGCATAGCGGCGCCCTGCTGCTGCGCGGCGCCCGCCACCGTCGTGGTCGTCGTGGTCGTGGTTGTCAGTGGCGGCGGCGTGCCGTTGCTGTTTGCGAATTCCACCTTTTTCAGGGAGCTTGCGGTGCTGCGGTGGCTGCGCGTGCTGTCTGCGCTGGGATCGCGGCGGCCGCCGATGAGGGTCAGGACCGCCGAGTCGCGTCGGGGCGTCTCAACGCCGGCGGGGCCGCCGCCGTCTTCTGCAATGGTGTCGACGCTGGCGGCATCGTCGTCGTCGCCGAGCGGCGGTGTGCTGACGAGCTTTCGGGCGTCGTCGAGGGTGCGCGGCACGACGATGGACTCCTTGGGCGCGGCCTGCTGGCGCTCGCGCAGCTTGCCGACGAGGAACGAGTAGCTCTCGCCGAGGCTGTTGGAGATTGTCTGCAGACCCTGGTCAGCGGTGCTGAGGACGGCGCCGCTGGCGACGCCAAAGGCCTGCGCGGGCGTGTTGACGAGGTCGCTGAGGCGGCGGTTGCGCAGCACCGCGGCGGCCTTGAGTCCTCCCCCCGACGATGTGGTGGGCTTGGCGGCGGTGGCGGTTTCTTGGCAAGTCTCGGTGGTTCCTTGCGTGTAGGCTGGCGGGAATGTTTCCGGTCTGGAGGTGGTTTCACCGGCGGCGGCGGCGGCGCCCTTGGGCGGGCCCGAGGGGTGCTCGTCGTCGCGGAGGGTCGACAGGTCGACTGTCTCGAGGAAGCTGATGGCGGCCTCAAAGTTGGTCAGGCAGTAGGCGGCCTCGCCGGTGAGCTTGGGCTCCCAGCGGAAGCGCTGCATGAAGTGGAGGTCGCTGATGGCGTGCAGGTGCGCGGGCGGGAGCGTAATGAGCGTGTAGATGAGCATGGGCATGATCTCGTCGGCCGACGCCGAGGGCTGGAAGCGCGACAGCGTGTCGACGATGCTCTTGTGCACGGCCTTGAGGTGGTTGATCTTGCCGAGGGGGTAGTGCGAGTCGCTCATCGCGACGAGCTCGCGGCGCGCAGGCTCGAGCGACGCGCGAATCTCCTCGTCGCGAAAGGTCGGCGCCGACCCGTCTTTGGTGTCGTCGCTGTCATCTTGGCCGAGGTCGATGCCGAGATCTGTCAGACCAATGTTGACGAGCGCCAGCGCGGCCGTCTTGGACCGCAGCTTGTCGTCTTGCGCCTCGTCTTGCGTGCTCCGGTGGCGGTATATCCGGCCGTAGATGGCCTCACACAGGCGCCGTTCCGCGGCCTCCTCGATGCGACCCTTTTTTGTCTCGAGCGCCTTGCGTGCCCTTTTCCGGTCCGCAAGCTCGTCGGCGGTAATCATTTGCTGCTCAGCCTCGGCCTTGAGGTGCTTGCTGTCCTTTGACTTGAGCGATGTGGTGCGGGCGCGTAACCGGCTGGCCGCAGAGGATATTGAAGAGGAAGAGGGGCTGGGCGAGGGGCCTCGACGCTGCCGCGTTGCCAGCGCGCTGATGTGAGTCTGGACGTGAGAGGAAGCTAGGGCGTAGAAATCTTGGAAGAGCTGGGACAGCTTGTCTATATTCGGAGGTGTGGAATGAACCTTGGCACTCAGCGATTCAACGAAGCTGCGAGGACGATTGGTTAGTCTTGGGCTGGCCAGCTCTTGCAAATCGCTCTAGGCGGGCTTCTACCTGTCTGTAAGGGTGACGAGCTCGATGGGCAGCTCGTCGAGGTCAACGGAGCTTCTGCCCGTGTCGGCCGCCTCGTCGTGGTCCTCTGCATCCTCGGACGTCTCAAACGCATCGGGCCGCTGGGCGGCGCCGTCATTTTGAAAGGTGTGGGCGCGCTTCGGCAGCTGTGTGCTCGCGCTCGTCTGGCGGCTCTGCGACGCATCGTGCGAGTTGATCCGGGCGGCGGCCGGCTTGCTGGAGTGGGAGCTAGCAGTAGAAGCCATCGCCGGGCGTCAATCGGTGGGGGAAGGTCGCTGCGGAGTGCCCGGGGCGTCCCAGGTCGTCTGTTATCGGGGAGGCACGGGGACGCTGCTGTGTCGGCAGACCGCTTGAACCTGGGCTGGTAATCGTGAAGAGGTAAATTGTCGTGGTGTGATGAGCAAGAGTTGGATGAGCAACCGCAGGGAGTGGGAGCCACGCACACGACTTTGGGCGGCGGCCTGCTGGCTGGCGCAGCTGTCGCAGACTTGCGTCAGAAGTCGTGTCCACGGTGGGGATAGGGAATGAGTAAGTTGCTAGAAGACAGAAACTGGGTTTTCTTCTTTGCAGAGGTCTATGCTTTTTTTGTCCTTCTGTTTAATCATTGATATTTTTTTTTTCGGTTCAATGAATTGGAGATCAAGCCAAAGGGAGTGAGTGACATGAAGCTACACAAACTGAGTGGTGAATCACCTCAAGATCGTGGGTTGGCCGCTATAATACACTACTAGTTACTGGGGTCCGGGGTGCTGGAGTACGCTAATGATGGCACTACCTACCTAGCGCGCCATGCCCATGTAGCAAACAAGAGGTGACTAGACAGATTCAAGAACTGGGGAAAATAAGTTGCGAGGAACGTCTAGAATACAGAATTAAGAAAAAAATCGTTCTACTGAATCGGCATCTTTATTGGTTACATTGGTCACTTGTTGGTCACCGAAACGGCTGCTTGCGTCGCTCTGGCGCCTTTCTAGCGCCTTTCTAGCGCCTCCCTGGCTCTACCAGTCCAAGTGGTGATGATATCTGCAAACAGACGAGCCAAAAGACACCAGGACAAAATAAGCCAAGATACATGCTCAAAAATTTAATTGATTTCAAACGAATAGCTACAAGATACAGCGCCTCAAGCATCACAACTACAAAACGACGGCATACGTGCGCTAAAGCCCAGCCCGCTCTCTACGCAGACGACTTGCGGCCGTTTCTTGCCCACTCGCGCAAGTCATTCTTCTTAATCTTGCCCGTGCTCGTCTTTGGCAGGTCCGGCACCACCTCGACCTCCTTGGGCACCATGAAGCGGCTAATGGCCGGGTTGCCGCGCGCCCAGGCAATCAGGTCCGCGCCCTGCATCGACCTGCCCTCGCGGACGGTGATGTACGCCTTGGGCACCTCGCCCCATTGCGCGCTGGGCACGGCCACGACGCCGCACTCGAGCACGTCCGGGTGCTGCACCAGCATGCTCTCGAGCGCCACCGAGGAAATGTTCTCGCCGCCCGAGATGATGATGTCCTTGGCGCGGTCGAGGATCTGCGCGCTGCCGTCGGGGTGCCAGACGGCGAGGTCGCCCGAGTGGAGGGCGCCGCCGGCAAAGAGCTTCGCGGTGGCGGCGGCGTCCTTGTAGTACTCCTTGGCGCAAATGTTGCCGAAGAAGACGATTTCGCCGATTTCTTGGCCGTCCTTGGCCACGTCGATGAGGACATTCTCGGGCTGGTCCGGCTTGATGATGCGGATCGGTAGGCTGGTGATGAAGCCGTGCCCTTGACGTGCCATCTTGGCGTACTTTTCCGCTGGAGGAAGACTGTCCCATTCAGGTAGCGTATAGCACTTGGTGATTGGCCCATACGTTTCTTTTTTCGCGTCAGTAGACATGTATCAATGCAGCAATGAGCAGCGGCCCGACTTACCAGTCATTCCGTAGACATGTACAGGTACAAGGTTCAGGTTGGTCTGCCCAATCCCGTCAGTTATACAATTCAACCCTTTTCGCTTCCCATCTCGATAACGTACCATTTGCTCAAACAAGTGACCAGTGGGTGGGCTAGCCGCAACAGTCACTCGAACTGGTTGCGGCAGCTTGACGGCCTCTTTGGCAGCCACCAGCAACGTGTTGACAGTCGGGGCCGCGTTGAAGTGAGTGACGCCCTCATCCTTAAGAAGGCGCCAAATTACGGGGTAATCAATCTTGCGCAAGCAGACATTGACGCCTCGCACCGCGACAACAGACCAGGGAAACGTCCACCCGCAAGCATGAAACCTAGCTTCAGTCAGTACGCGCGCACGCGCAGCTGAGCTGCTTGAACCCAAACGGCGTCAACTTACATGGGCAGCGTCCACAGGTACTTGCAGCGGCCCTGGTTCAGACCAGACTCGATGATGTTTGCGACGGCAGCGAGGTAGGCGCCCCGGTGAGTGTAGACGACGCCTTTGGGTTTGGAGGTCGTTCCAGAGGTAAAGGGGATGGCGAGCATGTCATCTTCATTTTCTGCGTGTGCGTGAAGGCCAGCCCAGCCTTTTGCGCCATGCTCGGCGTCGTAGGCAAGACCTTCCATGACAGCTTGGTTGTATTGGCCTGCTTGCGGGCCGGTAACGACATCGGTATCCTGGTAGCCCAGGTCGTCAGCTTGAGCAAAAACGCATCCCAAGCAGCCTCTTTTCCTCTTACATTATCCACGATGATTGGTACTTTTCTGTGCTTGGATCTGTAGGCACTTAAAAGATCCTCAAACTCCTTGTCCACAATGATGGAGTCCACCTCGGCAAACTCAAAGACGTAGGCAATGTCATCAGGCTTGAGGCGGTAGTTTGCGGGAACAATGACGCCGCCGGCAGCCACAATGCCGTACAGCGACTCCAAGAACGCGGGCGTGTTGGGGGCGAGGATGCCGACTCGTTTCAGGCCGTGCTTCTTGAGATGATATGCCAGACCGCGGGCACGATCAGCCGTCTGCTGGTAGGAGCGACGGATGCCGACGCCGTTGGCGGTGATGTGGACGACGGCGTCGGCATCCGGCTCAATGGAAGCGGCGCGCTCCAGGAAAATCGTCGGCGACAGGTGGTGAATATGCGCCGGAGGCGGCGCGGCGGGTAAAAGATGGTTGAGGATTGACCGGATGCGCGACGGAGGGCCGGACATGGCGGCGGCGGGAAGCTCGTACGTAGCTTTATAGGGGAGGGGGGGCTAGGTTGAGAGAGACGGAGGCAGGCCAATGCAGGAGCGTAAGTAGTGCAAGGTGGAATAGGAAGAGCAGTGTAGGTGTGAGTAGAGAAAACAGTTGCAACGGGAAATGTGCAGGGGCAGGAGATGTAAGACACGGCCGACCGGAGATTCAGAGTGCTAGCTAGCGGCGGAGCCCGTGGAATTCGGCTCTTGTCGGTAGTGGAGGGCCGGCCAGCCAGCTCGCAAGCTTGGAGTGGCAACGGAGGGCCGTGGAAGGCAAGAAGGTGCCCAAGCCCAAGAACAGGCGCGGTGTTGAACTTGCAGGCACCGGGGTGCGGAATAAAGCGGGGGGGACTGGGTTTTTCCAGTGCTCTCAGTGGCTTATCTAGGTATTAATTTAGTGGCTTCACTGGGTGAGTGGGTGTGTTTGGCGGTCTGCTAGTGGCTGTTGGGCCCTGTAACCCCCCCCCAGTCTTGGCTTTTACCCCAGATTCTTCCGCTTCCGCATCTCTGACTCAACAGAAGATTTCGTTGACATGAAGCATGAAGCATGGTGAAGACTTAACAAAAAATATGAAAAAGTAAATCGAGGGCTAGTTATTTGAAGCTCCGCTCATTCTACTTGCCTGTCTCGACTTGACAAGACCAGGTATATGTAATATTTCGCGTTCGCCTTGTGCAAGGTAAAGAGCAGCCTCGGCCATCGAACAAGAAAGGCACTCTATTGCTTTTCTAACAAATCGACGCATAGTCTAATAAAAGAAATCCAACAAACATATCCAAAGGTAATTTTTGAAGAAGCCGTACAGGTATGAAAATCGACAAGACAAAATCAAACTACAAAGATACTGCGGCTTTGCGCAGTAGTTTAGTGGAACTGATCCTCAGTGACACCCTTACCCATGGCCGAGGTGGAGCTGACGCCGCCGGTAATCATCTTTTGCAGCTCGTCGACGTAGTTTGCGCCGGACCATTTCTGATGCTTGACGACGTCGACGCCGAGCTCCATCTCGGGCTCCTGGACGAGCTCGCCGTAGGCGCGCATGCCCTGCTTGGCGTACGCCTTGGCGAAGCTGTCGCTAATGAGGGCGGTCGTGTGCAGGCCAGCGAGGGTGATGAACTGCCAGCAGTAGCCGAGGCTAGCAAGGCGCTTGATGTACGTCTCCTGCTCATCGCGGGGCATGGCCGTCTTCCAGTTGAACGAAGGAGAGAGGTTGTAAGAGAGCCTGGAGAGTCGTTAGTTTACATTGGAGGGGATAAAGAGATACGCTGGGAATGAGAGCTCACTTTTGATGGGGAATGGCAGCGTGGACACCGTCGGCAAACTCCTTGGCCTGAGCAAAGTCGGGCAGCTTGGACTCCATCCACACGGCGTCGCAGAAGGGGCCATAGGCAATGGCGCGGTTGATGGCGCAGTCGCAGCCGCCCTTGAGGCGGTAGTAGCCCTCACGGGTGCGAGGAGCGTCCCAGTTGAAGTAGACGTCGACGCCGGCCAGGCTCTTGGCGAGGGCGCGGGCCTCGCTGTTGGACTTTCCTTTGGCCTGGGCCTGGTACTTGGACTTGAGCTCGGCCTTGTTGGAGAACGCGCCGGCGTCAATGGCGGCGGCGACAGCGTCGTCGAAGCGCGAGAGGTTGGCCTTGCTTAGCCATTCGTCCTCAAGCTTCTGAAGCTCGTCGCCGTGCTTGCCGGCGGCCTCGGCGGCGGCCATGAGCTCGTTGAGGGGCTGCAGGTTGGGGTTGGTGCTGCCGAGGATGAAGGCGTGGTCGCGGGGGTCGATGGTGGTGGTGATGAGGGTAGCAGCCTCGGCGTCCGTACGGGCGACGGCAATGAGGTCAGTGCCTAGGACATTATTAGCGACATTTCTTTTTTTTTTCTTTTTTCTCACATGAGATGCGTGATGAGACGCGACGTGAGATGCGACATGAGAAACTCACCCATGATATCGGCCTGGGCACGGATGGCGACCAGACGGCTAATGTGCTCGCTTATGGGGACAAGAACCTTGCCGGCCATGTGGCCGCACTTCTTGGTACCAGGAGCCTGGTCCTCAATGTGAATACCGGCAGCACCCTTCTCAATAAAGAGCTTGGTGAGCTTCATGACGGCGGTGAGACCGCCATGGCCGGTGTCGGCATCAGCAATGATGGGACGGAGATAGTCAACGTTGGCGAGCTGGGCACGCTGGCTCTTGGGCACGCTGAGACGCTCCTGGCGCTGCTTGCGATCGTGGAAGAGCTGGGCCATGAAAAGGTGGCCGACCTTGTTGGGAACGGTGGTCTAAAAGTCGCATGATAGCAGTCAGTTTTGCGATGCTCCAAACAATGGCAATGCGACGTGAGAGAGGAAAAGAAAAACGCAGCAATAACAATGCCATGCAGCTCAGTCGCATGCAGCGCTGTGAATTTGATAATGCTAGGGCGTCTTGGCATGTGATAATATCGTCGTAGTCAAGCCCACTCTGTGGAGGGGCACCTTATTAAGGTGTGGAAAAGGGTATGGAGAGTGTAAGCGGCTAGGCCGAGGGGGGGTATCTCACGTAAGGGTAATCAGCCAGATCGGGGCCGGGCTCGTCAGAGGACGAAGCAGTGGAAGATGATTGCCATCCAGAAACGTAGACTGTGTCGAGGTATTTGGCCATCTGGGTGAGCATGGTAGGCTCGAGACAGCCGTAGGTGAAGGAGGCATCCTTGGTCTGATTTGAAAGAGGTTAGCGTCGGGCCGAGGCGTAGGTGGTAAACTGGCAGCCGGCACTCAGAAAAAAGTGTTGCCAGGCACTGGAGAGCCAATTGACTTGATTGTGGTCACGGGAAGCCTGAAAAGGTGTATGCGCGTACCTCGAAACGGCCCTCCAGAATCTTCCAAAGCTTCTTGGATTGGGCATTGCTGGGGTACTCAATCTTCAGGTGGCCGCGCTTGGAGACAATCTGCTCGGCAGTGAAGGGACGCTTGGTGTGCTTCCAGCGTGAGTCGTTCCACCAGGACTTGACCTGGGCAACCTCCTGAGCAAAGAGATCGTCCTCGGTTTCGGGGTTGATGGCCGGGTTGATCATGTTGTTGGAAGCCATGGTGGCGGGTAGGTGTGGCTTAGCCGAGGTGTAGTTGTATGCTGGGATGAACGTCGTACAGCTGGCGAGCGAGCTGTAGGGGGGAGGACGAAGAGAAGAGAGGAAGAAGAGAAAAGTCGAAAAGACTCGAGGATGGTAAGTCGAAGGGTAATGGAGGTAGGAAAAGGAAAAAAAAAAAAGAGGAAGAAAATGGCGGCACGAGGTCAATGCCGAGAGATATTTAGAGTCGAGGCCGGGCCGTCAGTCAGTCATTACACATGGCGGGTGTAGGCCGTGACTTGGTGGCGCCCAGACCGGTCGGCCGGTTGTCTTTGCTCGTGCCAGGTGCTGCCATTTTGCGGGCAAGCGGGTCCTTGGCAGCTGGCAGCTCCGTTTGCTGCGTTTGCACCCAGATGCTCAGATTTACAGGGGGGAAGTTTGTCACTTGGTGCAAGGCACAAGGCAATTGCAGCACTTGCAGCCTGTGAATTATTATAAAGACGCTGTAAAAGGGACTTTAGTACCGTGGCCTCTGCCCATCAACTAATACCAAGATACCTGGCTAAGCCAAACTATTACTCTCCCAGGCCATGTACCTCACATCATATTGTAAGCCCCATCCTCCACTATGTGTAGCTCAACCCAGTCAAGAAGATAATACTGCATGCTCGTCCCGAGGGGATGCCTGCGGGCTACCTGGAATCAGCTCGAGAGGCTCGGAGCATGGGCGGGTTTCCGCTCGTATGGCCGGGGCAAGGGTGGGAGTCAGAGCTCTCTGTCTCTGTCTGTGCCGATACCATCGTCATTGTGAGTAGAAGACAGTAGGGCATTCTAAAAACTCCGACTGTCGCCTGGTTCACTGGGGGGTCTCGGCTCAATGGGGCGACCGGAAGTTGGAGAAGCAAAGCACATGCTCGGGGAAGAGGACAATGAGTTGTAGCGCCCAACAGCACCAATAGCATCTGGGATAAGAAAAGTTGCAGAGGGCCATTGGCACCTTTTTGGCTCCCTGCAAGCCTGTAACCTATGCAACACCCACTGGAGCGACGTCGAAGGTGGGGTTACTTGCCTGGTGGATACCGGCGTCGATGCGCCAGCCAATCATGCCCGTTGCAAAAGGCATTTACTCTGGCACGCTGGAGCTCCGACTGTGGGGCCTGACCCTTTGGCCGAGGTGCCGGGGGGCTGCCCGTGGCAGTGGCGAAGCCGACGCAATAACTTGGAGAAGAATCTGGAAGTGTACTGTAATTCCGGTGACTAGTTATTTACGCTTGGGCAGTTGCAGATTATCTGAGTCACGACTTTGGCAGTTCTACCGATAAGGGTGCAGCTCCGATTCAGCTTCCCCGCGCCATCGAGTTTTTGCTGCACAAACCACAGGGTCGCCTACGGTGGTGGCTCCCTCGGAGTCCCTCCAGACAACTCCCCCAACTCCCCCGCAGACCACATTCTCAGCCTCATCCTTACAGGGGGTCTTGTAGCGCCTCGAGACACTGCAGCATCGCACTTCGCCCCGAGTCAATTGCGAGCATCAGAAAAAAAGGAGGAAACCCGGAGGACCTTTTTCATTCGTAATTAATTGCAGGAGAGGCAATCACGAGCATCGAGAAAAGGAAGCGAAAATGAGGGGCCTTCTTCCCTAACCAACTGCCTGTCAAGGACTCCAGGTGCATCTCGGCGTCACGGGAGCACCTCAAAACCCACTGATGTATATGACGCCAAATATCGATGTCAAATACACACTCCTGAATGGACTTTCTTTGAAATCACCCGCCGCATTGTCCTTCTATACTCCATCTCGTTCCGTTTTTTTCCCTTGCACCCGCCGTTTTTCTCCAACTCCCCAAGACTAGCGTCCGATTCGCTCCATTGCACCATCGCCGAATCCACCCCGGAGCCGGGCCCTGCCTTTGCATGTGACGGGGAATGACGATTGCCCTGCCGGGCCTGCCTAAATACAAGCTGGTGCCATCACGGACATTTTTTATGCGCTTGTAAAATAACCTGCATGCCCGTACTCTCCGTACTGTTGGACGGGCGTCGCTCGTGAGAGATTCATACTATGCTCTTGGCATACAAAGCCGAGCGCCCAGCCATACTTCGTAACGACCAACAGTGTGCAAATATGAAACAAGATTTGACTTCAATTCGCAGCAGATGTCAAGTTCATTTATGGCCCACTATCGCGAACCTGAAATCAACCGCGGACGCAGTCACGACTCCAAATCGTCACTAGCCATCGATTGAGCATGCTCATATCGTCTCCTCGATCGCCACATTGTTATTGCAACAGCTCATTCATCACATCACCGTTTGCGAACACGATGTTAAACAAAGAAGCTGAGAGCGCATTTCACGCCGATGGCACTGGAATCACCGACTTCTGCACCTACGCAGAATTCACTACAAACACTTCTTCTTTGTCTGGCGCCGGCTTAGACAGCAAGATCTCACTATTCTCCCACTTTTATACTCGCTAACGGTTGAAGCCGAGTACACCTCACTTGGAAAACTTTGCTGCAAGCATAACCAGTTGAAGCGTGTGTGATGAGACTGTTCGTATACCGCCAAGCCCTTCAACTTGGCAAAGTTATCTTGCGCACTACACACTCTCTCAAACCGCTATTGGTCACAGCGCAAATCCGGTACATTCAGTCTCCGTGGTCTGTTGAAGTTGCGGCGGGCTATTTCCAGCACAAGTCTTTCAGATCTCCCGGTGCAGGCATCCGTCGAAACTGGGACAGCTGAGGCGGATCCTCAACGTCATGCGTCAGGCTAGACTGCGATCGTACGATTCTCTCTGCCATTGCTTGCTAGTATTTTGGACTTTCAGTGACGCGTATTAAATTGATGCCGAGCCCACGTCTCTTTTCCTCCTCAATACGAATATCAACAGGACCTTCAAAAGGTCGCCATTCGGATATTGTCTTGCACGACTGAGCCAAGGTGAATCAAAATAGTCGATGCTCAGCATCTGAGGTATAGCGCACAGCGTCTCGGTGCCGTGGTATTGACCCCGCAGGTTAAGTCGCGTTGCGTGTAAATCAAAGTCGACGTCGCAGAAGCCGCGCCGACGGTGTGAGCGGAGATGCGCTTAACATGTCCAAGTCGTAACCCCCATGCATTTGTCGGAGCCTGATACAATTGAGTGAACTTTGTTCCACGAGACATTGCCATCACTGGCAAACGCATGTGTACTGTGTGAGCAATTGCTTGCAGCGGCGCACGAGTCCGTCGACGATCCAGAATCAAACTAACATCTCGTCAGTGAGATCAATTGGCTATATTTGCAGCATCAGAAGAATATTGATTATGTGAAAGATCTGTGTATTGTGTAGACTTGATAGCCAAGGTCGACGAAAGAGTTTGTGCTTTGTGCAGTTTCGAGAACCGCGATGTACATTAGCAACTGTCAAGTACACGAGTAAGCATAGCGGTTGACTCTGCCTACCTACCGGGTAGCAAACAAGGTGCCGCGAAATGCAATTGTGCCGAAATACGTCTTTGCATGCGCGTTGTCTTTCCAGATTGCGTCAAAAACATATTGCCTTCTTATAAAAACCAACAGTGCTATCACAATTCGACCGATGAGTCAAATGCCATTGGATTACACCCGCGATGTCTTGTTTTGTTTTGACAATCATCGAGCGCCTTGGGAAACGAATTGAACAGATTGCTCCTTCTGCGCAACCTCAACCTGGCATGGCCACCTGATATAAGTACAAGACACTCCTCCTCGGCGTCAGCAAAAGATGAGGCGGGACTCGCCAGACGGTGAAGCGCGACTGCATGGTGGCTTATATGCACCCCGGAAGCGGGATTCCATCTGATAGGGCGATTACTTTTCTTATCGCCGTATTTGGCGTTTCAGCTTCACCCAGCCTGCTGCTGTCTTACACCAACCTCGTCATATCCTGCCTCCGCATCTCACTTCTGCATCCGACATCGCTTACCAAGTTACGCCTGCCGTATTCCTAGCGTCAGATAGCGTCAGATATAGCGCCGACTCGGCTGCCAGACCACATCCTTCCTTTGTTGAGAAATACTCATCAAGTTTCGCCATCATCTTGTCTTTTCTGCACACTAAAGTAACCTGGTCCCCTCCGCCACTCGACCTCCACATTATTAGAGCTTTGAAACCCACCCCGGGCGACCCGCCACTATCAGTAATTAAAGCTACCGCGACTGTCGAACTTGGCTTCTGCAAAAAACATCACGGCTTGCTGGTAGCATTTATCCATCATCACAAGCAAACTGCACAGGATTGCTCATCCCCCCTCTCCCGAGGCCGATCAATCCTGCCTGTTATCTGTCTCTGCAGATAGGCGCACAATTAGACATCGTTATTCATCTCCCCGCCATTTAGTCCATCTCCCCGCCGACACCGCTACTCGCAGAGCAAACAACAATTTCGACAATGAGTGATTCTACCGCGCCCTCGGCGCATCGCCCTCGAGCCTCCGAGGATTTTGGCGTTTTTGATGATGCCAAGACCTATTATGCCTCTGAGGAACGACACACTGGCCGGTTCGCGAACCGGACTCGCACCTACTCACAGGTAAGCAGCATTCAACGTCATGGTGACGGCGGAGCTAACACAAACCCCAGAGCAGTTTGGTTAAACAGATCGAGCGCTTGAACCTCCCCGAACCTTTCCGTCGTGGAAGTCACGGTATGTCATAAGAAAGAAACTGCGATTCAGATGCTGACACTGCTAGATGAGAGCAATCTGGAACAAGGTCGCCGCTTCCTCATTCAAGTTGACGCGACCCTTGAGAGCTTAAAGGCGCAAGAAGATACCGATGGCAACATGCAAATCACAATTGAGGATTCCGGTCCCAAAGTTCTTCCTTTACGGACAGCCGCCTCGGCTGGTTACCACAGATTCGAAGTCCGTGGCACTTATATGCTGTCCAACCTGCTTCAGGAGTTGACTCTGGCCAAAGAATACGGCCGCAAGCAAATCATCCTTGACGAAGCTCGACTCAACGAAAACCCTGTCAACCGCCTTTCTCGTCTTATCAAAGATCATTTCTGGGACGGCTTGACAAGGCGTATTGATGCTTCTAGCATCGAAGTTGCTGCTCGCGACCCCAAAGACTGGACCGATGATCCTCGACCCCGAATCTATATACCCTCCAAGTGCACTGCTCAATTCGAGTACTACAAGCAGGTGGCCCTTGACCGCCCAGAGATTCGACTCGATGTGCAATTACTCCCCGAAGTGATTACCCCGGAGATTATTCGCGACATGAACGAGAAACCTGGTCTTCTTGCTGTTGCCGTCGAAGAGGTTGAGGAGCAAGATCCTGTCAAGGGCACCATAAAGACCCTTCGTGGTCTCCCCTTTGTTGTGCCTGGTGGCCGGTTCAACGAGCTGTACGGATGGGATAGCTACATGGAGTCCCTTGGTTTGTTGGTCAACGACCGTGTTGACTTGGCCAAGGCTATGGTGCTCAACTTTTGCTTCTGCATTGAGTACTACGGCAAGATTCTCAACGCAACGCGCTCATACTATCTTGGTCGCTCACAGCCTCCTTTCCTCACCGACATGGCTCTACGAGTATACGAAAAGATCAAGCATGAGCCCGATGCACTCGAGTTTTTGCGTCGCTCCATTCTTGCCGCCATCAAAGAGTATCACAGTGTCTGGACTGGACAAGCTCGTTTAGATCCTACGACTGGTTTATCGAGATACTGCCCTGAAGGTCTGGGCGTTCCACCCGAAACCGAGCCTAGTCACTTTGTCCACATCCTGCAGCCGTACATCAAGAAGCATGGCATGGAGTTTGACGAGTTCGTTCGCGCGTACAACCATGGCGAGATCAAGGAGCCGGAACTGGACAATTACTTCATGCACGACCGTGCCGTGCGAGAGTCGGGCCACGACACTAGCTATCGCTTCGAGGGAGTTTGCGCCAACCTAGCAACCATCGATCTCAACTCCCTTCTCTTCAAATATGAGACAGACATCTCTCGAACGATTCGCAGTTTGTTTGATGACAAACTAGTCATGCCTGAAGAGTTTTGCCAAGGTACCCCTTATAAGCCTGGTGATATTCTCACATCTGCCTTGTGGGACCGCAAGGCCAAGAGACGCAAGCTTACTATGGACAAGCTCATGTGGAATGAAGAAGAGGGCATGTTCTTTGACTACGACTTTGTCAATAAAAAGCGCTGTACCTATGAGACTGCTACAACACTGTGGTCGCTGTGGGCCGGTCTCGCCTCACCTAAGCAAGCAGCGGATATCGTGAAAAAGGGCCTTCCCAAATTTGAAGAGTTTGGTGGCCTGCTTGCCGGTACTGAAAGCTCGCGTGGTGAAATCGGTCTGAAGCGCCCTAACCGACAGTGGGATTATCCATACGGCTGGGCACCGCAGCAGATGCTGGCTTGGACGGGTCTGCTCCGCTACAGCTTCAACGAAGAGGCAGAGCGCCTGGCCTACAAGTGGCTTTTTATGATTACCAAGGCCTTTGTCGATTTTAACGGTGTGGTTGTCGAAAAGTACGACGTGACGCGTCCCGTTGACCCTCACCGCGTGGATGCCGAGTACGGCAACCAGGGTCTAAACTTCAAGGGCGTCGCTAAAGAAGGGTAGGCTTCCATTACTCGAAGAATTCGCCTTGACCACGCAACGCTAATATGTTATAGATTCGGCTGGGTGAATGCGAGCTACGTGTACGGACTGCAGATTGTGAATGCGCACATGCGCCGCGCGCTGGGCACGTTGACGCCGTACCCCACGTTTATCAAGGCCATTGAGCAGCTCAATGAAAAGGCTCTTGCCGATCTTGACTAGGGGGATGTCGACTTTGCATCGCGTAGACCAAGTATATATAGCGTAATGTTGGTTTCCTTTACTCCTCTTTAATATTCACCATTATTAATTCCATAATCGTTTCTGCTAGACGTAGGTTTCCATGACTTTGGTTGTTCATGTTGATATTTGCGTCGTCGTTGTATTATACCAATCTCATCACTGTCAACCCACGAAGTACTCGGTCCCGTCTTGACCACCGTTTCCTATCCGTCATCGTTTTCTCCTCCGCGGGGAGGACTCTTTCCTCTAGCAGCCGACCGACATGCGTCGATATCGCCACGGCCCATGCCGGTTGATGTTGATGCGCGTCCAGTTGGCGAGACGCACTGCTGTCCTCTTCGACAGGCTTTGCGAGGTTGTTGAAGACCCGCTGCGTAAGCTCGGGTTCGGAAACGGCTTGGCCAAAGAGGAGGCGACAAGAGGCTAAACATGGATGGAGGACACGCGGGACGGGTGCTTCTTGTAGGATGCCCACGGATCTCGGGGAGAGGAACAGCGAGCACAGGCTGAGAAATGAGTCGAGTTGTTTCTCTATAGTTCGACTATGGCAGATTTACGCCTCGAGTCGCAGAGATTTGTATTGTAGTGAGACTTTCCATATCAAATCGAACGGACTCGTCGTTGCTGACAAGCGCAACAGAACTAAATTTCGCTGGGCAATGTTGGACAGTAGTTGACGAGCTTTCTAGTGCTATCCTAGTCAAGCCATCAATGCATTCTGGCTACACGCCGTCTATGCTACTAGGTACAGACCATGTGGATGTGTGCGCGCGGCGTCCAAGCCCATATAAGTATATTCCACGGTTTCTACATGTCAGTCAGACAAGTGACAAGGGAATCAAGTGTAGTCGGTCAAAGTACTCGGAATGTGCCCGCATGTCACTCCTCGGAGCGTACTGCAGCCATCATTTCAGCCCTCCGCCTCGTCACCTTTCGCGCATTCCACGTCCCCGCAAAGACATCGTCGCACTCGTCGTCATCCTCCGAGTCAAACGAGACATTGTCACTGCTCATGCGGCGACGCGTCCCATACGGTCCGCCGTCCACCACGGCCATGGCCGACGCGCCGTCGTCCCCGTTATCGTCGTCGTCGTCGCCCCAGCTGCGATGCGTCGTGACGCGCTCCGTCTCGAGAATGTACTTGCCGACCTTGTACTTTTGCGACTTTTCCTTGGCGTCGACATACTTCCAGCCGAGCTTCTTGGAGCAGCTGCCGCAGGAGATGTCGGCGACGACGTGCCAGCCCGTGACGAGCTGCCTGTTTTCCAGGCGGCCGATGCGAATGTTGAGCAGCGACGGCGAGCCCGAGTCGGAGTCGTAGTCGTAGTCGTCTTGTGCGGCCGAGGTGGCAGGGGGCGGCGCGACGAGAAGGGCGCGGCCGTAGCGGCCGGTGAAGCCTTTGGAGATGATTTGCGCGGTGAGGGCCAGGTCCGCCGAGCAGGCGGTACAGCGGAGCGTGTCCGGGCCGAGGCGCTTGAGCCGGCCGGCGGCGGTGGCGGCGGCGGGGGACGAGGTAGACTTGGGCGATGATGGGTGGGAGGCTGGAGGAGAAGAGGAGGAGGTGGTGGAGATGCGCCGCAGAAAGGGAAACTTGAAGCTGGGTAGTAAAAAGCTGGGAAAGATGGGCGGAGTGGCGGAGATGCGGTGGCTGCCACGGGTCGTATCTGACGTTGACCGGTTGTGCATCTTCTATGCAGGGACGTATATGAATATTAATTTGGAAAGGAATATGCGGCCGGAAGGGCGTGGACGCTCAGATGAGTACGATTTTCGTTTTTTAGTTTGGGGGTGGGCGCAGGGTACCACAATCGGATCGCCACGGCAAGTGGCGAAGAGAGACTTGAAGCCGAGGTCTAGGGCTAGTATGCGGGGTCCAGACGATGAGTTGGCGATGATGAGGAGCCGTTTGACGGCAATGCTTCCAAGGTGGAGGGCGGTGTAATGATGAAGAGATATGATATTAGAGAGAGTAAGTCAGCAGCAGCGGTGAGATTCGGACGTGAGTTGCGTCTGATCTGGAGCGGGCCACAATGCAACCCCGGCATTTGGGTCAAGTCAGCCCCGCTCCGAGGTCAAGGGACCAAATCGTTCGGGCCACGGGACCCAGGTGGTCCTTTTTACAAGTCCCGTCTTTGCAAAAGGCTGGCAGCACGTGGACGACTCTGATGAAATCACCCTATGAGGAATTTATTTCGAAGGTGGCACATATTATATCTGTCTGAATATTTCTTCCTGCTTTGTCGCACACTATCTACATGCTGGATCCCGGACGTGAGAGTGCAGGACATCTTGTTTGCTGGCATTCCCCACAAGCCGCCAAGACCCCTTCTCCACAGACCACGCACAGTGTCTAGTCATCTAAACACAGGGTTAATCCGCACAGTATGGGCTCGCGACATCGGTCCTACGATAAATGGGCAGTTGCGAGCGATGGCTCCAATGCCAATATGACGCGGCGAATAATCACCCCAACTCCCGTGTACTTTAGAAGATACAACTTCTCCGTCATTCAGAGCGGCCCAACTCTTCTTACTAACACATCATGGTGCTTTGCCGACTCCTACCTTGGGCGCTGACTCGTGCTCGTGCGTCCAAGTACAAAGTAGACAACTTTCCGCCGTAAACTTGTTACCATCTCGATGCACACTGGAAGCCTCAAGCTGTTTTGCATAATTTTCTCTTGAGACGTGTTGGACCTCAAACCAGGAATCGGAATCAGAATTGGCGTCCGCCGCAAAGAGGAGGCCCATGCGTCCCGCAGGCTACCCGTCTTGTCGGGCTCTCAACCACATTCAAGACCTTGTTCGAGAGAAGAAGAGAGGAATTTGGAAGCGCACTGGCCTTGAAGAGAGACTGAGATATGCTCAGGCGGCTCGGCAATCAGACCTGCATCAATACGACGCTGCTACGGCTCACGGCATCAGCATCGTGCGGGTCACGCCCCAACCGAGATGCGCCCACTGACCTTATCGCAACTGCTAATAACTAATAGCTGCCAGAACGTAATTGTGAGACACGCGGTCTGAATTATTGGCAACTGATTTCGCCAATCTGTCTTGAAGAAATGTAGTAATGTCTCATTCATTTGTAAATGCTTCATCAAATGCTGCTCGCTACCCAGACACATAACGCCAAAGAAAGAAACATGTGCCAAATCCCCTATCCGTAGATAAACTCAGTGGGAAAAAAAAATCGTACACGAAATCACTACCGCCTCGGCCTGGACTCAAGCCAGTGGCGGTGACGCTATTCATCACCGCCGCGGGGCCACTGCAGATGGGGGAGTTGTGTTGACAACTCCACAATATCGGGCTTCAGAATGGGGCCCGGCGCAGCGACTGCAACCTCATTTAGTCTCCTGTGACGTATTTGTCGCGAGCCGCATTGCCTGCCTTGGACCGAAAACATCCAGAATGCTTTCGGCTCAGACGGCCTCGTTGGCTCAGAGGAAAGCCACGTCAGGGTTAGGCCCCCTAGTTGACGAACTGCACCATCATTCTGGCGAGGCTGTCGTGCTTGTAGCGAGAGGCCACCGTCACGGGCGTCTCGCCATACTGGTCCGGGACGGTGAGCCTGTCAGGCGCTTGGTGTTGGAGCAGCATCCTGACGACCTCATCGGAGCCCCCCATGGCTGCGGCGTGCAGGGGTGTGAGGCCTCGCTTGTTGGTGTTGCTCTGGACATCGACGCCGTTCTGCAACATCCAACGCACCACATCAACGCTGCCGTCCTGGCAAGCGAGGAGGAGAGGCGTAAAGTCGTTATACTCGGCCGCCAGGTCGGCACCGCTGTCAACAAGCAGCTTTATCATGTCGAGCGAGCCCGTCAAAATAGCAGTGTGTAGCGGGGTCTCGCCTGTCAGCGGTCGCGGTAGCGACGGGTTTGCGCCGTGCTGAAGCAGCAGCTGGGCAATCTCGACGCGACCGTTCTCAATGACCTCATGCAGCGGCGCACAGCCCATGCGGTCCTTGGCAGCATGATCGGCGCCGTTTTCTAGCAAAGCCTCAACAATCTCGGCGTTGCCGCAGCGGATAGCCATGAAAAGAGGCGTCTCTTTTGCGCGAGTTGTAGCGGATGAGTTGGCGCCCTGGGCGAGCATGTAGCGGACGAGGTCTGGCCGTTGAAAGTCGTCAGCGCAGGCGAGGTGGAGGGGTGTTCGGCCTTGATTGTCGGCAATGTGAATATTGGCACCGAGGTGAAGGATTTGCCAGGTGGCCCAGTCGGAGCCGGCCTTCATGGCCTCGATGAGAGGGCGGGTGTTGTTGCGGCGTATGCGGTTAATGTCAAGGCCAGCCTCTCGCCAGCGCTGTAGTGTGCCGCCGTTTTGATGTGTGAGGGCCCAGCGCAGGGCATCTTTTTGGAGAGTAAGCTCGTCGACGGTGTAGAGGTGGTTGACGAGTAGGTTGTAGTAGCTGCGGTTCACTTGAGAGAGAGCATTGATATGCGAGACCTTGGTGAGCTGGGCCACAATCTGGAGCTGCAGCTCCGTTGGTAGGGTGTCGAGGCTCATGGTGTAAGATCAGCTTGAGTGGATGCAGCGTTGTGTGGTGTAAGTGGGAGGTGGGCAGTCGATGAAAGGGTATCCAGTAACCACAAAACAGTAAGAAGAGGGAAAAAGGATATCAATAGGGTTGCGTGAGTGAGTTGAGAACGTGTATTGGAAGAGACGGAGGAGGGTGGCCGAGTCTTTATTCACGAGGATGGCCAGGCCTTGTTGCTTGTCCGGGAACGCCAGTGGCTTTGGCCTGGCCGGAGCTCTGGCCGACGGAAGAGGGCCTTGAAGGAAGCCAGACAGAGGGCAGGCCAGGCTGGGTGACACCTGCCGCTCTACCCGAGCGGAGCCGAAACGCCAGGTGCTGCACAGGTGTGAGGTGGTGCCAGGTACCTACATCCACTGAACACCCACTAAACACCCACTGCAACTTGCCAAACGGTACCTGCAAACGGGCTTAATAGACTTGCAAACGGGCTGTTGACAACAAAACGGCTACCTGCCAGCTGGCTGCCAACTGCCAGCGGGCAATGGCCTGGTTTGGCCCGTGACATCACGCAACACACGACACACAACACAGGCTGCTATTGGCATTGACGACACCACACAACCACCCCTCCCGGCCCTTTCTTCCCTTCTTCCCGCATCGCTAGCTAGCTGCAACTCTTTTCCCATCTCAGCCATCCGCCCTGCATCCGCGTTGCATTTACCCCCTTCTCATCTGCCTTCAGCCACCCAAGAATAAATAGCATCCTCAATTCCGCACCTCCCAATAAATCTCCACCACAGAGCCCCGAGTGCACTTCACCGCCCACTGCCTCTCGAGAATCACATTTCAGGCATCGCTGCCACGGTACCTGGCCAGGGACATGTCATTTGTTTTATCCACCAGACGCTGTATTGAAACCTCTCGGGGCCTGCTTGCCTGCATGTCTTCGGACTTTCCACCTCATCTCGGATTCTCGGTGTTCCGCCCTGGATCTGGACCCTGGCAGCCTCAAGCCGCGACTCAGACTGGCCCCAAAGAGGAAGCATCCTTTGGTCCGTAGCTCAGCAGTCACAGGCCCAGGCCCATCGTACGGCACGACAACCTCCTAGTCCTAGGCCCTAGCCTACTGGCTTCAATAGCTTGGCTTGTGAGCCGCACTGTCTTTTGCGACGGCTCTTTTTCTGGCTTCCGAACACAGCCCACTCAGACGCACGCATTCTACGAGTATCTGAGCGTCTTGGGCTTTACAGCCGAGCCGCATTGCCATTTCGCAGCTTGCAGTAGCAAATTCGTGGCCTTGGTGAAGACGACCAGGCCACAAAGATGAATGTTGACGTATCGCTTGCTCTGTACAAAGTCTCCAGGGTCAATCAGGCCTGGGCTGAGTCGATGTGGGAGCCGAGGCGCCGCCGTCTCGGCGTGGCGCTCCTAAACCATGCACGAGATGCTTCAACATGGCGCAAATGCCCAGTCAAACTCCAACTGGTGGCATCATGAGCGCCTCCCCCGCACAACAACAGACATGTCCCACGTGATACTGTGGTTGCCGCCCCCCCTCCCCCCCTGCTATCCACGGCGCGGAATTGCTGCTCATTGCTCAATTGAGCAAGCCGCCAGACTCTACTTTCCAACCCAGAGTCAACACTGCACGTGGCATACTTGGGCTGAAGTCGCTGGTAGACTTATCTATCACTTTTGCCATTTGAACTGTGAGACCTGCATTATCAACCTGATCATACAGCTGATGTCGCTGTGTTTCACATTCAAAGATACCCTCGGCTGATTTCCGCCAATGATGCGTTCTTCTGCCTCCCGGACACGGGATTAAATGTGCAGTTTCCCCAACTCCAGCCCACGTTTCTCAACCTTGCCAACTTGCGCACAATGGAACGACGCCACAGCCGAATGATGGAGGGTCGTCGTATATCAGCCCCGGCGCACTGGCCAACAGAATGCAACATGGATCAAGCCCCTCTCGACAAGATTTCAAATTCGTGCTGTCGTAAAGAAAAAGTCAAAAACTTCAAGTTAAGCTTAACACGTCACTGTGTACATGACTATTTCGGGATTCCTGCGCTGGCGGTATCCGGCCACTCGGTAACCAACTCTTCACGTTTCTTGGCACTCGCACAGCAGCACAGCCCGCCAGCGTCACCTTGCCCCTCGGTCAGCCACTCAAATCAAGACATGCAGAAATGTTTCTAAAATTACATGATTATTTTAGTGAGACACCAGTTTGTTATCTGCCACTCTGCCACCAAATTAGCACCACGGCTTGTCACAGACAACGTGGCCGGTGAAAAGGAACGACTGAGTGAGATGTAGATCTCAGACCCGAGCGTATTCGTAGGCTGCCAACGAGACAGACCTTACAATTCGCGCGTCAAGTCAACACTATCACAAACATGTCCAGGATTGGCTATGCAGATCTCGTGCGTCATCGTTCTCCACCGGACACAGGCTGAAGTTGCATATTCCAAATCGCAGGCCTGCCCGTCGCACATCACCAGGCAGAGTACAAAGTCATTTCTTACCAGAAAGAAGGGCTCGATATGCGCTACCTTCGTTCGCACTCAACTCCCCCGGGGATCTCCACCCTTCAGTTTGAAAGGACTAGCACTACATCGGCTGTCCTTGATGATGAGGGTTGGCATGAGGAGAGGCCGGGCGAGGGAGAAGGCCCTGAGAATGGAGCAAGCCTACACGGCTTAGTGCGGCGATCGAGAGATGTCTCCAGGCTAGAAAAAGTACCGATGAGGCGGAGGATGTAACTGTTCACTGTCAAGATAACCTCGAGAGCAATACCAATCTGCCTGCCTGTCCTGGTGCCCTTGAGGGCGATAGCCAGCCATCCAACGTAGCCGGTAAGGGATGAAGCCTTGGAGAACAGCTGGTTCGATTATAGCGCTGGTGAGGACCAGAAGACGATGGGTTCCGATTGCGCTGAGATAATTCTCTGCTGATCCAAACTGACTGTCGTGCTACGGGTTTGGTACCTCCGGGCCTCGGAGCTTCTTGGACGTGTACGACGTCTCTATCTGCACATCATCTTCCATGCAACCTTTTTTTTGGTATGGGCCGCATATGATGTTTTCGTTTTATGTTGTTGGTGAGCCATGGTGCTTGAAAACGATACGCAATCGCTCTGTCGGGTAGGTGTATCGCGGCAGGGCTGAAAAGGTGCGACACAACGGCTGCAAACGCTGGATCGCTACAAACCGGTTGCTTGCTTATAAGTTCTCACTTACAGCTAAAAGAAAAAGATAAACCACCATGAGTCTATACATGCCGAAATAATTTTTGAGCTCATACTGGCGATTAGCCTGTAGTCACGATTCCGTCTTTTTCACAGGGCCCATCGTCTTAATGCTCTTCAGCAAGTCAACGGGAGGCCTTGATTGATTGCCATCTGCCGTTTGCCGAGATCATCGGCCATGTACCTGACAATTCGCAAAGTGGCTCACCAACCGCACATGGGCCTATTTCAAAGTCTCTCTTGAACAGTGCTCCTGAGTGTCACGACAGCGAACTCGTCAAAGACACTATCCTTACAAGGGAGGGACTCGTTGAAGATGATGCCCACGGGTCCCGTTCGCGACAGACACTCGGCGCGTGCGCGAAGACGGGTTCTCATACCTTCACATACCTAGGATATGTCGGTGAGTACTTGGTAATCGTTACTGTGGCTGTCGGTTCGCGTCGATGCATCGCCATGCCTGTTGTCGATGATCAATGCAAACAGTACGAGCCGCAACCCCCCATTTCGGGTCTCAAATAGGGGCGAATGATAAGTTCTATCGAAAGGCAAATGCATTTTGAATTACATCGTGTGACGAGGGCGGTGCCTACCTTGCCACCAAAGCCCGCAGCCTCGAGCGCGCCGGCGCCAACTTTCTCATCATCGTCTCCAACACCTGGCACCGAGTCGCTTCGCTTTGCATGCAAGACGTGGCGATTCCCGCCTGCTGTGCATATTGCGGATTTCGACTGTGGCGGCGATTAAGGCCTAGAGGATTGAAGGAATGTTATGCTGAGGCACAAAGGTGATCATGGGCACGCCGTATCTGCGTGTTCAGGGCGCGCGGGGTCGCTCGAGGTGGCGGTGCCGGTGCTGATGGAGGCTGAGCAGACGCTGATTGATGATGTGATTTTCGAAAAGACTAGCTACTTCCAGTTGGAGACATAGTCCAAGAAAAAAAAAGTGATTTGATATTATCGGTCGGTTGGTTGAGGATGAGGGTGCAGAGAGTGTGAATCTGGGGTGTTGCTTCTGGTCAAGAAGGAGGATCGGCCGGCGGTGCCCATGTTTGATACCCTCACGCTGCAGGTCAAGGCCGCGGCCCCCGGCGGGCTGTTGCCGAAGTTGTGGAAATGTGAATTCTCTAATAGCTTACGATGGCTGGACAGAACGGCTATATCGCATCACAAATGTGAGAAGGCGTCCGCGTGTAGCGAGGCAACCTCTGCCCCATCCGGGTGTCATCCGAAAACAAGAGCGGCAATATACCAGCCACTGTAATCCTGTAACTGTCCGCGTTCTCATATTGATTCGAAATTTGAGCCGTCTGCCTACTCGAAAGTAGTCGAGACTTCGAAAAAGGTTGACAATGGTGAGAGCCAGTGGACGTCATCTCGTGCCGGCAACCTTGTGTGCACCACCGTAAGCAATAGCCATGCTCTTTTCAAGACAGTCCGTCACACCTATTCATTCCTCCGGGGATCCAAGGCAGCTGTGCCAAAATACAGTGCCGTGTTGCCTGAGGGCTGTCATAACTAGTTGGCCGCGGTGGTGCGACTTGACTCACTGCCTGCTGAGTGACTCATTGACTGGGGGTGGACGGCGTCAACACATGATTTGCTCGAACAGCAGCGGAAGGCTGCCCTTGTAGGCTGCTACCTATGCGGCGGATAATGAAAGATGAGTTTATAGATCTTGTAGTCGACTACATAAAGACGTCTCCCACACCCTTTCTCTCTCTTCTCTCCTCTTGTCAAGCTGTACTATCAGTCTCCCGCCACATATTTGTCACCTCAGCTTACACGCAGCTGTCGCTTCGTCAAGTAATTGAAAGCCCGAGAGAAAGAATCACCAGGAAACCAAGACCCTTATAAAGCGTAACCCGCCATGACGACTCTTCCACCCTCGGCCACCGACAGCCACCATATCCCACACACCCGCGATGCCGCCAAGCTATCATCCTCCGACTCCTTGCAATCGCGCCCCGCTACGTCCGCCATCGCGGCCGCGAAGAACATCTCCACGAGCCACCGCGGCGGCGTACGCCGCACGTCCAAGCGGGACCGCTACACGGCGGCCGATCTCGACGACGACATGGCGCTGGCCAGGAGCAGGGTGCGCATGCCCTGCGACGACCACAGCCAAAACACGAGCAGAGCCGCAGCCACGGCCCGCACACCCAACGTTCACACGGAGACGGCATACAGCATTGCGGAAAAGGCGCAGATTGCCGCGCTGCACGACGCGGGTCTGCTGTACGCGGACGCGAGCCCACGCGACCGTCCCCGACTCACGCTCGACAACATCTCGCACGACGAGCCAAGCTACGTGATCCGCCCCGCGAAGCCGCGGGCGCGCAAGCACGGGAGTGCGGGTAGCGCCGCGGCGCTGAATCTTTCGTATTCGGACCTGGGCGACGACAAGAGCCTGATCAAGTACGGCATGGCACTGTCAAGGTCAGAGGCGGATGCAGCAGACGTGAGCTCGACGCTCACCTCGCCGGCGTTGCGAGCGATTCAAGAAATGGGCGATGCCAGTTCAGAAGGTTGGGTGATGCTCGACAACGCGAACGCCTAATCTCGGCAAGCTCTTGCGTTTCTGCCGAATTATTAGCGTTGGATTTTTGGTTTCATTTTGAACAGTATTCAGCATTACATAGCGGGCTCTCCAGCTGATAATCAAGAACAGGGCCAGGTAAACAAACGGCCGACTCGGTCGTTGCCTCAGAATTGTTACCGATAATTGAATGCGGTCGAACATTCACAGTTAATCTCGTAACCACTGCAGCGAGAACCTGTCATATTCATGTGGCTAATCTAATGTACATTGCTCGCGAGTGAATAATGCCTTTTTTTTTCTCCTTTTTTAAATTCTTTCCCTTGGACCTCTCATGTCTGGGGCTCCTCGGCAACGTAGTGCAGGTATGCGCCAAGCAGCTTGATGCCCTCAATGTAGTTGCGCTTGTCAAGCTTCTCGTTGATGGAGTGAGCACCGTCAGTGGAGCTACCCATGGGCAGGAGAAGAACGTTCTTGCCAGTGGCCTCTTCAAAAGTGAGAGTGACGGGGATACTGCCACCCTCACGAGTAAAGTCGGGGGCGACACCCCAGACGCGCTCGACAGCCTTGGCGGCGGCGGAAAAGTTCCAGTGTTTGGGCGAGGCAACCCACCACTTGCCGGCGTGCATGCACTCAGCCTTGAGGGTGTTCTTGCTGTTGAGCTTGGCGAACTCGTCCTGGATGAACTTGATGACGGCGGCATTGGTCTTGTCAATGTCCATGTCAGGGACGGTGCGGATGGAGAACTTGCCAATGACCTTGGCGGGAATGACAGTCTTGGCGCCGGGGGAGGCAAAGGCACCCTCAATACCGTGGAGGGAGAGCGAAGGGTAGCGCCATCGGGCCATAAGAGTCGGCTTCTCGGTTTCGTGGATGGTGGTTTTGCTGCCAAGAGATTCGTGCAGGTTGGACATGGTAAAGGCGATGGAGCTATAGAGGGACTCTTCGTCGGCGGTGACGGGAGCAACCTGCTCAGAGATGCCGGGGATTAAAATATTCCCCTTGCTATCGACGAGCTTGCTGAAGAGGTGAGCAACGTCGGTCATGGGCTCGTGGGCCTGACCGCCAAAGACGCCGCTGTGAAGATCGGCAGCGGGGCCGGAGACCTCGACGGAGTAGTAGTTGCAGCCGCGGAGACCATAGGTAAGGCATGGCTTCTCGGTGCCGAGCCAGTAGTTGTCCGAGATGCAGACGGCATCGGTGTCGGCAAAGTACTTGCCGGCCTCGGCGCGGATGAAGTCATCGAGACCCTCTGAGCCGTACTCCTCCATGCCCTCGAAGCACATGAGCAGATTGACGGGGAAGTCGACCCCGGCCTTTTGGTGTGCCTCAATGGCGTTGAGCCAGCCGAGGACGGGGCCCTTGTCGTCGGTCGAGCCGCGGCCAAACATGCGGCCCTTGTCGTCGAGGGTCAGCTCAAAGGGCTCGGTGGCCCAGCCGTCGCTCTTCTCGGCAGGCTGGACATCGTAGTGGCCGTAGACGAGGATCGTGCGCTTGGCGGTGTCGCGGCCGTAGCGGGCAACGACGACGGGAGGCAGCTCGAGGTGCTCCTTGTGCGGCTGCTTTCCGAGTGGGCGCAGCTCGACCTCGGCGCCCAGGCTTTTAAGCTCGTCGGCAAGCCACTTGCCCATACGGACGACATCAGGGCGACGGGCATCCTCGGCGGAGATGGAGGGGATGGCAACGGCCTTGCGCAGACGCTCAATAAAAGCGTCACCAAGGTCGTCAACCTGTTTGAAGTATCCGTCGAGGTTGGGGGCCATCTTCTGTGCCTGGTGGGCTCGAATGGAGTCTGTGAGATATGAACGGCGAGAAATCGACAGTGACGGTATTCGCAACGGCGACAAGTTCGATGATATGGACAGTAACGGGCGGGCAGAGGTGGTGGTATGGCGGGGGAGAGGTTGACGACAGCAATGCACGGCAAGACGTGCAAGTTGAGTGCGGGGCATGTCGCCCTCCCTCTTTTCTATGGCTCGCCAGGAGCGAGTGATGTAGCTTGGATTTCACTGCAGATGGCGGGGCAAAGACGGTTATTGACGGCAGCAGCACGCCCAATGAAGAAGAAGCTTGAAAAGAACTTTTGACTAACTGTTTTCCAAGCTAGACAAAGCCCTCTTTTCGTACGGAGCAATCTCCCCTTTGGCGCAGCGTTAGCCTTACTCGTGCCCGCCCCCTCTTTGGCCGCGACTTACGCCAGGCAAGCTGGCTCACAGTCGCACCCTCCAAAGAGGGTGCTCCCCACCAAATTCGTCACACTACCAAACCCGTCATTTACATACAAAATCTACGTCCAAAAAAGGTAACTCAGCAACAATAAAGAATAAGTCTTTTTTAGAGCCAAATTCTAATACGCATAGTAGTCATAAGCTCTATTCCTAATTTTTATTCTTATGCACTGTTGTGTTATTGAGATGCACACGGAAGTGTGCTTGTACCTTGTACGCTTATTTTAGTGGGAAAGGTACCTGACGAATTTGGTGGGGTGCCGAATTTGGTGGGGAGCACCCTCTTTGGAGGGTGCGACTGTGAGCCAGCTTGCCTGGCGTAAGTCGCGGCCAAAGAGGGGGCGGGCACGAGTAGTTGCACCAGGTCAGGTCTGTAGACTCAGCTCTAGGTAACCTCTGGCCCTCTGCCACCTCTTCCGTCTCCACGGCCCCACCACCAACCATTAGCAATCTCCCCAGCGACTACCTTAGCTTCTCGAGATTATTATGGTACCGCATCATGAGAGTAGAGACAAAAAGAAATCGAAAGCTACATCGTCAACAGCGATCCTCAACGACGATGATGGATCCGACGGTCTGCAAGATGCTCGCGTGGCGGCAAAGGATCCGACCTATGTCAGGCTCTACAGTCGGGCTCTGCTCTTCAATTTGGCCTCCTTTATCCTCCCAGCTCTCTACAGCACCCTATCCAAGCTGTGGGTAGCTCACATCGACGCTTCTCTCGTCTCAACTACCGACACCTACACTTATATTGGCGTTGTTGTCGAAATCATCAATGAAGGACTTCCTCGCGCGGCCTGGGTCATCATTGGCGACAAGGCCTCGCGGAGTCTGGCCCAGCGCCTGGCCCTTACCCACACGCTCATACTCACGCAGGCTGTCCTCGGCCTCGTACTGAGCATCACCTTTACCGCTGCCGCCCCGGCATTTGCCAAGTCCTTTGTCCCAGGCCAGATCCGAAACGTGAGCGTCTCCTACATACGAATCACCGCCTTCACGGCGTTGAGCAGCACCGTCGAAGTGGCCGTATCCTCTGCTACCAGAGCTCTGGACCGACCAGATGTTCCCTTCATCATCAGCAGTGCCAAATTTGCCATCAACATTGTCCTTGACCTCTTGATCGTTTCGCCATTTCACGTCGGGAACCACGCGCCCTCGGTGCTGCATCAGGCCGCCATCCTGCTCTCTTGTAACCTAGTATCCGCCCTGGTTGGCACAGTGTACTTCCTCTGGCGCAACTCGCTCGTCGCATCCAGGATCCATAACTTTGGCCGCGAATCAATCCGTCCTGCCCTTCGGCTCCTGCTTGTACTGGCGCGCCCTGGCCTCTTTACTTTTATGCCCTGATCTTGAGTTTTTTTTAAGTACTGGTGACTGGTGACTCGTGTGTTTTTTTCATAAAACTTTATAAAATTTCATAATTTCGATGACCCCTGGTCAACCCCTGGTCGACCCCTGGTTAGCCACAAATTGCCCCTGGTCAACGAAGTACCTTTTTGATAGGGGCGTCTCGCACAGGCTAAAAGAGGGGAAAATCTACTATATTTCTACTCTTCTCTGAGTCCTTAGTACTCCTTTCAAAAATGGTGACTCGCGATGCTTGACGTACTGGCTGATGACAGGGGATACACTGTACTTCGTCGTCTAACCCACCCGAGCCCACCCGAGCCCACTGTGGCCAGCCCTGTGGGTTCGTCTTCGATGTACTCTCAGTCGCGAGTCCCCTGTACTCAGAAAACTCAAGATCAGGGCATTATCGAGTCCGCCATTAGAAATGTCCTGTACCTCTGGCTCGTCGCTAACATTGTCTCCATGGGATCCACGTACGCAACTGCCTGGGGAGTGTTCAATACAATCCGCTGGGGTCTGATTATGGTACCGGTCCAAGCCCTGGAACAGACATCGCTCACGTTTACCGGCCACATGTGGGGAGCCTTCAGAAACAGTATCGGGACGTCAACCTTGCAGCCTGTCGTCGACATCCGTACGGTTCTGTCTATAATGCGCCCAGCTGGGGCAGCTCTTGTAATAGCCCTGGTATTTGAGGTTCCCGTGTGTTTGTTCTTGTCCTTCTTTGGTGCTCGGCCTTTTGCACGATATCTTTCTGGCTCTGATGATGTCGCCGACGTCACAGCGATGATGTGGCGTACTATCGATTGGTGCTATATCTTCTATGCAATGTCCACGCAAATGGCCACGGTTCTCCTCGCAACGAGACCGCGCTGGTATCTATGGCAGAGTTTAGTGAGTAATCTACTCTATGTGTTGCCATGGGCCATAGTATGTCAGACGGCCAACTTGGATGCTGAGCGGGCTTGGACATACCACTCTTATGTTTTCGGCGGAAGCTTGGTTTTCAGTTTTGTCGACATTCTTCTCGTCGACGGTTTCTGGGTTTGGGCCTTGAAAACCGGCAGGATGAGACTGGAGACCCTCAGGACATGAGCTGTTGGCGCAGCCTAGCGGCATGCTTCCTCGATACAGGTACAGATGAACTGACTGGTTATAAACTTACTGTTCGTCTTCTCTAGCCCCGCTTCATTTTTTAGAATGCTGCGGCACAAGGGTTTGAGATGGCCTCTTGTCTGCGCCGCTAGGTAGTGCATCCCTGTTGGTCAGAAATTTGGGAAGCATGGCCGTTGCGAGAAAAGATAACGCAGTCGCAAAAGTCGTATTTATTACTCATGAAATGTATATACAGCTCAGGCTGCGCATACGTTTACGGTCGTAAGAGGACCACAAGCTGTTTTGTGTTGTAGAATAATGTCCGTTTGGCCCAGAGCGCGCCGTAACCTGATCCGGCTGCGCAGGAAAGAACGAATAGTTAAGTGTTTCTAGTTGGAGATAGTATGGTAAGATGCTACAATGGGTTGCTGGTGAATGCTGTCTATGTTTTTTTCCAGGTTCTGCTCTCAACAGATTCTGCTTTATTTGGTGATTTACGGATTGTTGAACGGGGTTACTCTGGCGATGGTGTTGAGAAGGGTGGATATTCGCATTTGCAACCAGTCCTCAACTCGGTAGTAGAATGCATAAAATGGGGCAGTGTTTCTGCTTGTTTTGCGATTCTTCTTTTTAGTCACTCTTGCTTCGTCCTTGGCATGCCGATTCGTGTTTGGGGGTTTTCAACGCTATGAACAGGGTGCATGGGCGTGTGGCTACTTGGTTACAATGCATTCCACTAGGCCCTTTCGGCGATGGTCGCTCGGAGCTAGTTTTTCCGCTCCGACCTCCTCTCCGATGTAATTACGCCACTGACTCTCTCCCCATTCTAAATCTGCCCGCTGCGCCCGTCCTTTGCCTCCTCATTTCCTCTTTTCACCACACTCTGTGCCTGTCTATCCCTATTTCATCAAACGAACAGCAGAGCTGTCAATAACGGCATACGCAACTGCCCCCAGTTGTCTTATTTCAATTTTTTACCCGCCTTCTCGTAGCTTTCTTTTCGATACCTGCGATTGAGATTTTCCCGACCGTGGGCTCTGTGATCTACCGAACCGTCGCTCAGATTTTCGCTGCGTCTCTCGAGCCAGCCCATGTCGCTTTCGCATCAGTACACGATTGATAGATACTGAGATTCGCTAACAAGGTTGTTCGCTGGTGCCAAAGGTTTCGTGATTGCTTTGATAGTAAGGAGGAATCTGGGACTGTTCGTTTTCCTACTGGCTCCGGCCAAGTGTACTCATCGTCGTGCCCATTTTCCCTTTTCATTTGTCTCTTCTTTCAAGTACAATCAATTTATTATTTCCATTTGACCTGAAAAGGCGATTGAGTGCAAGAGAGGAACAATCAAGAAGCAAAGAAAAATTATCCCTTGCCAAAAACAAACTGATTTCGTTTCGAAGAACGATCGATAGCTATCTCGAAATACATACGCCAATCCTCCTTTCGGAAATAACTTGAGCTCGACAAATCAATTTCTTCGATCGACACAGGAAATATGGCGTCTTCAGTCTTCTTCAAATTCAAGTCCCAGAAGGAGCCCACGAGGGTAGAATTTGATGGCACAGGAATCTCAGTGTTTGAACTCAAGCGTGAGATCATCATCAAGAGTGGCCTGGGAGACGGTACGGACTTTGATCTCTTAATCTATACAGATGATAATAGTGAGGGTAAGTCTTTTTCCGTTCCGTACGGTAGACGACCGCTAACCGTGACAGTCTACGACGATGATACAACGATAATTCCTCGGTCGACTACAGTCATCGCTCGACGCCAGCCTGCTACCAAGCCTGGCGCAGGCAGAGCGGCTCGGTATGTGACTGGCAAGATGCCAGTCGCGGCCAAAAATGCTGGGCGCAAAGAACAGACTGCCAAAGTATCGACGATTAAGGCGGCGGGTATTGCTATCAGTCAAATGAACAATGCCATGACTGAGGAGGAAAAGATGACTGCTATGTTCGCCGCTCAGACGGAACAATGGTCAGCGCAGCAGGAAGAGCTCTCTCAGTAGGTTCAACCCAGTCCTCTAGACGATGCGAAATACTAACCGTCAACAGCCAAGCGCCTGTGTTCAAACCCGGCGCCAAACGACCGGTCAACGTGCCCGACCATGAGCCACCGAATGGATATATCTGCTACCGTTGCGGTAACAAAGGCCATTGGATCCAAAGCTGCCCCACAAATGATGATCCCGACTTTGATAATAGACCTCGAGTGAAGCGTACAACTGGAATTCCGCGCTCGTTCTTGCAAAAGGTTGACAAGTCTGACATCCTGGCCCAGTCAGAGGGTGACGAGTCCAAGAGACCATCTGGCATCATGGTGAACGCCGAGGGCGATTTTGTCATTGCAGAGCCTGATAAGGCGTCGTGGGAAAAATATCAAGCCAAAGCTGCCAAATCGGCCTCGGCCTCGAAGGAGAATGAATCCGCCGACAAGGAGATTCAGGAGCGTGGATTGGAGTGTTCTATCGATAAAAGGATGTTCATAGACCCAACGAAGACGCCTTGTTGCCAAAAGACGTTCTGTAACGACTGCATCAGCAATGCTCTCATGGACAGTGACTTCGTCTGCCCGGCTTGCCGAACAGAAGGTGTTCTTCTTGATGACCTGCAACCTGATGAGGAAGCTTCCAAGAGTATTCGAGAGTATCTAAAGGAAAAGGAGGCTGCAAAAGTCAACCCGTCGACTGCCGTCTCACCAAAGGAGGAGGCAAAGACTGACGAGAAGGAAACAGATGCCACTTCTGCCGATGTCGAATCAACTGAGACGCCCACAGATACTGGCGTCAAGCAAGAGACTCCAGTCGGCGAAGGTTTGGATGTTAAAGTAGTGTCACCCTCATCCGACCGATCAAAGTCCCCAACACAAGACTCAGATTCCGGAAAGTCGCAGAAGAGCAACACTGACAGCAAACATGCTCTTGTATTGAAGAAGCGACCTGCGGACGAGCTGTTGGAGAATCCTAAAATTCCCAAAGGTCCTCGCGCCATGCAAAACCAACAAAACATGAACACCATGATGAATGGTGGCATGAATGTCATGAACGCGATGAGTGGCATGAACGGCATGAATGGGATGAACGGCATGAGCGGTATGAACGGCATGGATATGAACATGATGTTCAATGGAATGGGAATGATGCCCAATATGATGGGTGTGCCCAACATGAACATGGGCATGGGCATGGGGATGCCTAACATGGGGATGCCCAATATGGGGATGCCGATGATGCCGATGCCAAATATGATGGGTATGCCTGGGTTCAACGGTATGAACAATGGCTTTGCTGATGGCGGCTGGGGAATGAATATGAATGGAATGGGCAACATGGGCATGGGAGGGAACATGAGCCACATGAATGGTAATGTCGGGTTCCAGAATGGTGGCAATGGCTTCCAGCAGCAACAAGGTGGCAACGGAGGCGGTGAAGATGACGCTTATATGCGCAAACCTATGAACCCCCATCGGCAGCAGAACAAGCAACGTCGCGTACGTCCAAGCGACTACAGGGAGCTCTAGAGGAGCCGCTGAGTCTGGCGCGATTCTGCTCAAGCACGGCGTTTTGTTCTTTTCATACTTCACACAAACTCACACATAAACACAAGGGCATACGGAGGAGCATGGCGTTTTTTTTTGGGGGGAATTTTTTGGATGGGCTAGCTGGGGAATGGGCATAAGCGGTACGTTGGCGTGCCGCCTCAGCGATCATTCTACCTTGACAGTCTGCTCTGTTGTACAGCATGGACATGGCTCAGCAAGAGGTGAACATTACTCTTGGGCCTGTAATCTTTCTACTACCAGAAGGTTGACAAAATAAGAAAAACACGACACAACGTCGAGAAATGCAAAAAAGATGTGCTTTCCCTTTTGTTTCTTGATATAATTTAGTGGTATTTTAATTGACTCTTGTCTATCGACCCTCGCCCAATGCTTTGTGAATGTTTGTCTCTTCATTCGTAAATCGCTCTCCAAGTAATATCGACCCCAACCGTAAAGTGCCCATTTGTTTCTACATTTCTTTTCTTCATGTTCATGTCATCGTGGCCGAACTGCAGCGACCTTTGTTGTGCACCACTACTGTGGTGGAACGTAGGGGTGGATGAGCATTTCGCTAAACTTTTCGAGCTTGTCCTTCCCGCGGACCTCCTCGACGAGCAGGGGCATCTTGACAACGTTGAAGTCCTCGGCATAAAGCTCCTCATACTGGTCGAGGTACTTTGTCTGCATCTTGCGGCGGGCGTTGCACTGGTCGCAGGCGGAGCCGGCCTTGGGGAAGAGAAGCTGGTTGACGACGATGGAGCGGGTGTCGATGCCGTAGCCGGTAAGCTCCTGGATCATGCGCTCCGTCTCGTAGAGGCTGAGAAACTCGGCGATGCAGACGCAGACAAAGGTGGTGAGGTCGGCGTCCTTGAACTGAGTGTTGACCTCGGCAATGGTCTCGCGGAGGGACTCGAGCTTCTCCATCATGTCGTTGAGGTTCTGGCCGTTGGGGAGCTGGCCGCCGGCGCCGAGGAAGCCGTTGAGCAGCGGACCGTACTGGGAGGAGAGCTGGGAGACCTTGGCGAGGGCCTTTTCGAGGACCGAGGGGAACTGCAGGAAGCGCAGGGTGTGGCCGGTGGGGGCGGTGTCGAAGACGATGGTCTCGTAGGAGAGGGACTTGACCTGCTTGAGGACCTCGGCAAAGGACATGGCTTCGTCGATGCCGGGAATCTAAACGGCAGGCATGATCAGTTAGTACGGAGCATGTTTCCCTGATGGAAGGAGGGAGATTGGAGGGCGGGAGGGGAAACCTACAGCAAACGCGAGGTCCTGCATCATGCCGCCCATGCCGCCGCCCATGGCATTGACGTCGTCCTGCTCGGCCTGTCCGGCCAGCAGGTCCTGCATGCTACCGTTGGGATCAATCTCCATGGCGCTGAGGTTGTCGAAGCCGTTGACGAGGCGGGCCTCCTTGCCAAACTTTTGCGAAAAGGCGTCCGAGAGGTTGTGGGCGGGGTCGGTCGAGATGAGCAGGACGGAGCGGCGGACCTTGGCGAGCTGGATGGCGAGCGAGCACGACGTCGTCGTCTTGCCGACGCCGCCCTTGCCGCCGACAAAGATCCATCGCAGCGATCGCTGGTCGAGCAGCGACTGCAGCGACGGCTCGAGGGCCTCGTCGGCGGAGATGACGGCGGAGGACATTGGCGGGGGGTCTGCGACAGTGGCGGGCGCTGGCGAGGAAGACTGCTGGTAGGAGAAACAGGGATTATCGAAAGGGTTCGTGATGCGGGAAGAGAAAGAGAATGGGGTGCGAGAAGAGGAGGAAGAAGCGTCGAGAAAGTTGATCGCGAAGCACTGTGACGTTTTGTGGGGGGGGGGGAGGGCTTCTAAAGATTTGGTGGCAGCTGCTGCCTCGTCTTGGGTTTTGGAGGGGCACGGAGGGGCACCGCCTTTTGCCCCTCGATGAAGCACGAAAGAGATACGAGAATTACTAAACTAACTGTACAGATATAGCTCGAGTCTACACTATTATCACGTTTCTTTCGCGGCAAATGGGAATTCATCGAAAAATCTGGTCAATTTGATCTAGCGTTCCAACGAAAGAACTATGGAAAAATGAGAGTAGACAAGTATGGGTATAGCTGCAGGAGTACGCCGCCTGACTCCGCCCTGAACCTCCAGGATTAGATGACGATAAGACGCGTGCTGGCTTCCTCAATCGTCGAAGTCGTCTTCCATCATCTCCATAGAGGTAATGAAGCTTGGACGGAGTGGAGAGAGGGTAAAGCTCGAAGAGCTGGTGGCGGGAGAAGCCACGGCGGCAGAGCCCGCGGCGGCAACGGAGCTTGTAGACGAGATGGTGGACAGAGAAGCGGAAGGTCCTGGAGCAGTGGTAGAAGTGATGGTGATGAAGGTCGAAGTGGCAGAGGTTGCATTCTTAAAGGGTGCATTTGCGTTAGAGGTTGCCAAGGAGGTCGAGTTTGTAGTCGCGTTGGCGGTCGTCTCTGGGAACACGCCCCAGTCAGTAGGTTTGCACTACATTGGTCGAGATTGTCAGCCGGTAATGCGTGAGCCTAGAGGCCCGAGAAAGCTTACATGTCCCCCCCAGCTGCATTTAAACTTGATGCAAGCGTACCATTCATCTAGCCACTTGGGTGTAGGGTGTATGGCGCAGATGTCCTTGCATTGGGCACAGGAGAGCCTGCTGGGATCGGGCCCGCTCCATCCTTTGGTGAAGTTTGCTGGGAAAAAGGTAGGTGTGAATCGGGTGCGCGTCGTCTTCGTCTTTGGCTTCTTTGACTTCTTGGCCGAGGCCAGGGAGGCGCACACGACAGCGACGAGGAGAGAAAGCTTCATTGTTTCCGATTGTACTTGTGTTGCCTTGGGCTGAAAAGTTGAATCGGGTCAAATTTGTGCAGACGTAAAAGGAAAAAGAAAGACAGCACAAGAGGAGGACGCGTCCGACTTTATACATGCGCGAAAGTATTGAGTTTCGACGGGCGAGAAAGTATTGCGCCACTAGGGCTGCTTCGAGTGCCATAACGTGTTGGTTTTGCGTGTTGGTGTGCGTCATGAGGCGCACGCCAGGGAAAGCTCTACGTAAAAGTCGACAAAAGGATGGTTAAGGAAACATTGCTATTCAGGACCAGCCTTGTGGGCATGAACATGTAGGCCCCCTCTACATGGTGCAAAGCCCACCGGGTTCGAGACCATCAACTACTCATGAGACGGACAATCATCCGCGTTTCCAAAAAGCCCTAGTGAGCCACAGAAAGAGGCAAAATTGAGATGCAGTCAAAACATTCAATATCCAATTGGCGTCTGCGTGTTGTTGGTCAAACTCCCACGCCTCTGCTTCGAAAATCGGACACCCACTCGAGACGTTTAGTCATGAGCGCGGAAAGGGCGCGCGGGCTTGATTCAGATCAGCGCCCCAGTCGCGAATAGACTGATGGCAGAGAATCTGTTTCTTTCCCAAGATGAGGATGTGGAGGAAGAGTCTCGCTTGCGAGAAGAAGGTTCAGAGACATGGTAGCCGGAGAATATGCAGACTCCATAAATGAATGCTACTTATTACTAGCCCAAATGCTGGTTTATAAACTTATCTCGACGAGACGATATATGTGGCAGTTTATCTACGATGATTAGCTAGCAGCCTTCCTTTGTGCAGGCCTGCACGCCCGGCGCGCGAGAGCATGGGCATGTCGAGCGAGTGTGCCGCGTTGACCAGAACGAGGAGGGCTATGGTGCCTCTTGGGGATGAGTTATGAATGATTTGGCACAGCAGTGCCGTAGTCGGCTGAGCAGCGACATATATACCAAGTTGTCAAACTTGAGTCGTCAAAATCTTGGGGCTTCACACCCTGTTTATCTGGGACTATCCTGTGAAGATATCAGTCAATGTGAAGAACTAAACTCTGGAGATGGCGTTTACAAAGTCGGAATTTCGCTATTTCAGATCCGAAACGATGTCACTTGCTACCTTTCAGCCGCCGCTGCCGGCCGATGAAGTCTCGACAGCGAGAAATGTCAGTTCATCGCTCTTGACTTTGATAATTCTTTTCCCACTGATTGTCAAAGTCGTTTTCATATTCCAAGTACTAGCTAGTCAGGTACGCAATTATACAGAAAACTGGCCGTGCTGCATTATTCAAGGTGGGTGGCAACGATTGCCAAGCGCCGGCCGGCACCCGCCGAGCCGCATGTGGGGAAGCGGGGAAAAGTGCCGAACAACGTCTCGACATTGAGCTTTCATTCTTCATCATCTGCATCTGATTCACTTTTAATTTTTTTTGCTCTCCGCCAACTCAGTACTGCGCCGTCTCTGACAGCCAATGCGCACCCCGCACAATAAAGACAAAGAAAAATTCCTTCACTTCGCCATGGCGACGGAAAAGGACCTCATCACTTGCCACGTCCTCGACACCACCGCCGGCCGCCCCGCGGCCAACATTACTGTGCGCCTCGAGGGCCCCGAGGTTAAAGGACAGGCCGGCCCAGCCGCGCACCGCTACACGGCCGTGACCGACGCCGACGGGCGCGTCAAGCGCTGGCAGCCCGCGCCGGGCGAGACGACGACGACGCCACTGGCGGAGACGCTCGGGCCTATCCGGGGCCCGTCACAGTGGCGGCTGACATTTGACACTGAGTCATACTTTGGCACGGGACAGACGTTCTTCCCAGAGGCCGTCGTCGTGTTCCGCGTCGACGAGGGCCAGCACTACCACGTGCCACTGCTGCTGAGCCCGTTTACGTTTACGACGTACCGCGGGAGTTGAAGGGAGAAGCGGCAGCGGTTGGACATGGAGGACGCTAGCCAAGGGGCGTGGTGGATAGAGAAGAAGCAATCTGGAATTTCTTGACTGTCTATAAACAGAAAAATGGCTTGGCCTCTCACCATTGGCTGATGCAGCGAGACCAGGCAGCGCTGTCCGTTTCGGCGTACGCTGTGAACCGCCCAGTGAACTTTGATAATGTGTAACCCAACTCCGGCGCTTGAATTAAAGAGAGATATGGTCAAAAGGCAACGATTAGACCGCAAAAGGTCGTGAAGCCAGTCAGGTTGAAAATGTAAACATGGCTACACTCTTCAATGATGTCGACGTAATTTACCAAAGAGGCCCCGTGACGACCTCGTCGAGGCATCGTCGGGCGAGGTGGGCGGCGTCTCCTCGTCATCGCGCATGGTCGTCGCGAAACTATCCCTAGCATGCTTGGAGGCTGTTGGGCTCGGCGGCGTCTCTATGATGGACGGCTGCGAACCGCTGTGCTGCCGCTGCTGCTGGGCACCGCCGCCGCTCTCGTTCGTCGGGGCGTGCTGGAGGGTGGTGGGCGCGGTGACGGAGGGCACGAGCGAGGCGGCGCTTGGGGTGGCGGCGAGCTGGACTGGGAGGGTGCCGTGGCCGAGCGTCTTTTTGTGCTTTTTGGAGCGGTGCAGAAAGGGGAGGGTGCTGCGCTTCATGACAAGATCGGCATGGACGTCATCCTGGCCGATGCAGGCGTTGGGGGACAGGTCGGCGTCGGGGTGAGGGCGGGTCGTGTTCCGCGCTGCATCTTCAGTTAGATTATCTTTTCCAAAAACTCGCAAGTCCATTGCTTCCTTTTGATTAATTCCTACGTACTTGATGAAAAAGGCTCCGGGAAGCCAGTGTCTCGTGGCTGGCGAGTCGTATGGACAGAGCTGGGACCAGTCATGACTGCCAACGTAATGCTGGAGATGAAATGCTATTGGCGACTGACTGGGCTGTTGGCCACTTTGAATCCAGATCTCGCCGACTGATGTTGGCTTTATTTCGACACGCCCGTTGTAGCGGCACGGAATGATGCGGTAATGGATGTCGGGCTGTAAAGGTGTAGGCTCAGCCCAGGTGTCATGTACTCAGTAGTCCAAGGCGACGAATGGCTGCCGAATGGAAAGCCACGCTTCGGGAATAAATAAAACAGGCGCCTTGAATATGCTGAAATGTTGCCGCCGACGATTTGAGAGCCAACGGAAAAGCAAAGAGTAAAGCCCGGTGTCACACAGTGTTTCTTTGGTGCAATATAAAACACAACAGAGGCGCGCGTGAAATCCGACAATGAATCAGGAGTGGCACGGGCGTAAACGGGGGGTCCTAGGAGAAGGGGGAGGAGAAAGGCCCACGTCTTTCTGTTTAGGATGATTGATGTGTGCAATGTGCTGTGCGTCGGACGCAGGTCGGAAAGAGAGGCAAAGAAAGAAAGAAAGGGGGGTTGGGGTGCTTTGGGCGTAAATTGTTGAGGAGGCAGGCGGCTTTGGTTTGCTCCGGCCTTAAGCGAGATGACGAGGCAGGCTGAGAGGCTGAGTCGAATCTGGGCTACAGTGGGTGTTTTGCGGCAGATGTAGGCTGACGCTGATGCAAACAATGTGAAAGGGGAAGAAAGAATATTTGCGAATAAAGACGAGAAAGAAATTGCTTCTCTAATTGAGGACGGGGGGCATCGCCTTGATCAAATACGCGGTGCGATCTCCCGGGGTAAAACTACCACCTAGTAATATCAGGTACACCAGCAAACCAGTTCCTTAATATCAGTACAACGACTTGTGGCGGGTCTTTTGGGGGGGGGGGAACGTCATCGTCTCATGAAATCCTGGCGCTTGTCCCCTGTATGAATGCTGTTGTAGTAAAAATGTGGACCCACACCTTCATTGATGTGAATTAGGCCTGATGTAGGTTCATAAATGCACTGTACTACTTAGGCCGACCAAGGCCAAACGGGCATGGATGGGCATGGATGGGCATGGGGGGGTGTCCCCTTGACGAGCTGGCAAGCTGGCCACCTTGTTAATCCTTCCCGGATTGATTACGAATAGTGTCCTTGACAGTCATTTGCCCTTGTCTTACCCACGTTGCCAGACATCTTAATGTGAAATCGGCCAACTTTTCGCCCTTGGCCTTTCCTCTACCCTTTCCCCAGCAACTAGTAAGGTACACACCCCACTGTGGCAACGCGCCGAGACCCGCCCCCCGCCAAGGATTCCACGGAAACACGGCAACTCTTTTTCTGCGCCACAGTGTCTCCTTCTTCAACAAACTACGAATATTAATTACACAGGCCCGCTGGTTACCACTGCCTACCGAACCAGTCAGTCGTATGAATACAGAGTCAACGAGAGGACATCGGAACTCGGCTAGGGCTTTCTGCGCAGACGCGAGCTAGTCCTCTTGTTTGACAAAGTACACAATACAGGTCCAATTCTGGGGTTTCTTGGAGTTTTGCCATTGTCGACAAGTCGACATGATGCAAGTGCTGCGCCTCG
>JAPFSE010000218.1:0-37340 GCA_030777785.1 Beauveria caledonica | reverse complement strand
GCTGGGCCCGCGGCGCCGGCCGCGCCACGCTCGTCCGCGCCATGGACGCGCTCGCGCGCTTCGCAGATTCCGCCTGGGGCACGCGTGTCTGGACGCTGCAAGAGTACCTGCTCGCGACGGAGCTCGTCTGGATCGGCGCCGACCTCGAGCCCGTCTGCGTCCGCGACGAGCTCTTTACCGCCATCCCGCGCCTCTGCGAGGAGCTCGGCATTTCCGAGTGCGCACGCCGCGGGGATGACGACGACAACCCGACCACGGCCCGCTACGAGCGGCTGTTTTCGCATTTTGCCGGCATGGCGGCGCGGCGCACCGGGGCGACGGACCGCACGCGCGTCATGGAGATGCTCGGGAACCGGGCGGCGTTTCTGCCCGTCGACGAGGTCTACGGCGCCATGGCCGTGTCGACGGTCGAGATTGCCGTGCGCCCGTCAGAGACGAGGGAGGACGCGTGGCGGCGCTGGACGGAAACGGCGCTGGAGGCGGGCCATCTGCGGTGGTTGATGGTGCCGCCGGCGGTGCTGACGCCGGAGGAGGCAGCCGGGCTGACGTGCGCCGAAGTGGTGTGCGCGAAGCGCCATGTGCTGTCTTCGGCGTCGGGGCTGGATACGGTGACGCCGTACGGGCCGGTGTCTGTTTCGGAGGGCACCGTGTTGTTGACTGCCAGGCCCGTCGGATCTTGCACGGTTCTCCGCGAGCTTGGTCCTGTGCACCGAGGCAGCAACGGGTGGGTTCACCGGGACCTGACTCTCATTCTGTACACAAAGGGAAACTGGTTCTCTGCCGTCGATGTCGCCGTTGCCTTTGGTGCCGGGCGCTATTCCAACAAGCAGCTCCTCATGATTGCGCAAACCCTCATCAACAACCACGAGCGTGCGTTGCGCTGCATCAACCGGAACACCGAGCGCACCTTCTACCCTCTCTTCCAGTCGGAGCGGTCCTGGTCGGTATGGGCCGACTTTATGCAGCTCCAGTCGCAGTCCGTCATGGACACGCTCAACTTTGGCTTTGGGTATCTGATTCGCGTAGCCTCGCCAGTGCCGTTTGTGACGGTGCTCGTCACAAGCGGGCGCAGTCTGCAGAAAGACCTCGTGGCCTTGGACTGCAACGCGCGGAGCGGTGACGGGCGGCATACGCTCCTGGTCGGTGCGAAGCCGGCTGCAGAAGCACGGGAGCAGCCGAGCGGTTCAAATGATCCATGGCACAAGGCCGGAGTGACGATTTCGGTGGGCGAAGACTACGCGTGTGGGTGGGATGAATTGCCGCTCGTCGAGATTAGCATCGGAGGATCGAAATGTCAAATCTGCCAGCAAACATCTGTTTCTTGTAGCAAGCATGAGACGCATTCCCGGACTCGAAGCTTGGGAGGGGATGATGCGAGAACGATTCGTCGACGGTTACGGAAACGGCGTAGAGATGACGCGCGTCGAAGAAACATCAGCAGAATTGTCAGATCAAGAATGAAAAGACCTCGAGTAGTGCAAGAGTGTAAGTTTCTGGGTGAATGAAATACAGCATTGCGAGTTGCTGTATGTATTCAATCCATATCTCTAGCGAGTCGTGCAAGACTGCAGAAAAGCGATGGTGTGCCCGAGCATTCCGTGCAGCATTTGCGCATATCAAGAGTATGATTGAGAGTGATATAGTCCCCAGATAAGAATCATGGGTCTCAAAACTGGAGGACAATCATGTTTCCGGATGCTGCTGAACAATAATAGCGATTGCTCATGTTAGTGGTCTTGTATCCATTCTCTACGAAGCCCGAAAGAACAAGGCCCAGAATCACGATGAGCCAATTTTCTTCGTTTTATTTTGTTTTTGCAATCAATTCCAACAAAGCAATTATTAACCGTAATTCCCTCGAGCCCTTCAGTATTTCAGTTCCAGAAGCTGCCTTCTATTGCATACTCAGCGCAAACTGCGCCATAACATGCAAGCGACCCACCCCATCTCCAAACCGTCGTCGGCTGCACCACTTCCAACTTCAGTAGTCTCAAAATCCTTCATACGCAACACTCACCTGGCCTTTCATCCAACACCGGCTCCCGTTCTCAATCTCACCACCCCGAACCAAACACAACTCATTCAACCCATCAATATACAATTCAAGGGGGCCCCGCCTACCATCCTCAAGCACCATGCAGTGCCTCTTGCGCCGCACCCTCCGCTTAACCTCCCGCCCTCGATTCCTCAGCACCTCGCCCGTCATTTTCCAAAATCCTATGCCCTCTCGCCCCGCGCCGCCTCCCGACTCGGAGCTCGAGGAATCTTTTCTCAAAGGCAGCGGCCCCGGCGGTCAGAAAATCGTACATGCCCCCCTTCCCCCGCCCTTCTCTCGCCGGGCCCCTTCTTTCTCCTCACCCACTAACACATTCCACCGCCAGAACAAAACCAATTCCGCCGTGCAGCTTAAACACATACCCACCGGCATCGTCGTCAAATCGCAGGCCACGCGCTCACGGTCGCAGAACCGCAAGCACGCGCGCGAGATTCTCGCGCAAAAGCTAGACGATTTGCGCCGGGGCGACGAGAGTCGCGCCAACATTGTCGGTGCGGTCAAGAAGAAGAGGGCTGACAGCGCCGCCAAGAAGAGCAGGCGCAAGTATAAAAGGCTAGAAGAAGAAAAGGCGGCCATGGCAGAGCAAGGACGGCAAGGGGAAGAGGCAGGGCATAAAGAGGAGTTACCCCGGGAGACTGCGGATGACGAGATAGAACACTCGACAAAGAAGCCAGTAGAGAAGGCGGCCAGGCATGACGACTCAACACAAACAAACTGCGATGTAGTACCAAGGCAGTCGACAGTTACCATAACCAGAGACAAGTGATTGTACAAGCAGGCAAAAAGAGCTACAATACAAGAAACGAGAATTGCACTACGGGGACACGCAAACATGAGCCATCTCAAGCACTACTTGCTTAAATCACAACGCATTTTATAAGTATACAAACTTAACCGTCGCGTTCTTCCATTGGGCTACACCCTTTAGCAAAGATATAAAAAAAAGAATTTTTGGTGCGAAACTTCAACGTCTAGTCCGTAAGCCTCGTAAAATACCCAGCCGGGCTACATCACACGGGCCTTTGCCATTACCCTCAAAGAACCAGCACCCAGCCTCCTTGGTTCTATCAAACGCATGTTCCAAGTACAAAAGTCGACTGTGGCGCGCACGATGCTGATGATATTCTGCACCAACTGCCACCTTCGCAATGCTTGCCTGCGCTGAAAGAAACGAGGTTTTGATTGTGGTTTTTCCTCGCTGAGGACGAGTTAGTCAAGATTTCGCTGTAACACGTGGACGTAAGACTCACCTTAGAAGCACTTGCGGTGGACAATGGAAGGACCGCTCTCGTCGTACTCCTGCTTGGAGATCCACATTTGCTGGAAGGTGGACAGGGAGGCGAGAATGGAGCCACCGATCCAGACAGAGTACTTGCGCTCGGGAGGAGCAATGATCTTGACCTTCATGGAAGAAGGAGCAAGAGTAGTAATCTCCTTCTGCATACGGTCGGCAAGACCAGGGTACATGGTAGTACCACCAGACTGAAAGAGTTAGCGACGAAGTGAACGCAAACGACGACACCAAACATACCATGACAATGTTGCCGTAGAGATCCTTGCGAACATCGACATCGCACTTGATAATCGAGTTGAAGGTGGTGGCGTGGATACCGCCAGATTCGAGACCGAGGACGGAGGGTTGGAAGAGAGCCTCGGGGGTGCGGAAACGCTCGTTGCCAATGGTGATGACCTGACCGTCAGGAAGCTCGTACGACTTCTCGAGAGAAGAGCTCTGGGCAGCAGTCTGGATCTCCTGCTCAAAGTCAAGAGCGACGTAGCAGAGCTTCTCCTTGATGTCACGAACGATTTCACGCTCGGCGGTGGTGGAGAAGGCGTAACCACGCTCAGCGAGGATCTTCATCAGGTAGTCGGTAAGATCACGGCCAGCCATGTCGACACGGGCGATGGCGTGAGGAAGAGCGAAACCCTCGTAGATGGGGACAACGTGGGTGACACCATCACCAGAGTCGAGAACGATACCGGTGGTACGGCCAGAGGCGTAGAGGGAGAGGACGGCCTGGATAGAGACGTAGAAGGCGGGGGCGTTGAACGTCTCAAAGACAATCTGGGTCATCTTCTCACGGTTGGACTTGGGGTTGATGGGGGCCTCGGTGAGGAGGACGGGGTGCTCCTCGGGGGCGACACGGAGCTCGTTATAGAAGGTGTGGTGCCAAATCTTCTCCATGTCGTCCCAGTTGGTGACGACACCGTGCTCAATGGGGTAGCGGAGGGTGAGGATACCACGCTTGGATTGAGCCTCGTCACCGACGTAAGAGTCCTTCTGGCCCATACCAATCATGATACTGCGAAACCGTGTTAGATGGTGGCGTCGGCGTTGGGAGTGGCGCATGCGCGCAAACGCTGTCTAGCGCATCGCTGTCGCTCTCGTGAAGACTTACCCATGGTGACGGGGACGACCGACAATGGAAGCTATGGCAGCAAGTCAGCGAGAACTCGAATTTCGGGCTAAAAGCATCGCCATCCATCAGGCGCGCGATTTGCTGTTGGGCCAAAAGGCGTGCAAGCTGGCGACAGGAGCTAAAGCGGGGTGGGTACTCACGGAAAACAGCTCGGGGCGCATCATCACCAGCGAAACCGGCCTTGCACATACCGGAACTATTGCGCTTGTCAGTATAAAGAAAAGAATGAAAAGCCTTTGCCGTCAGTCCACGCCTTGATTTATCCCCTTCCTCCGTCGTCCAGACAAAGGGCGCGCAGTGTCGGCGCGAGCGGACGTCGATGCCTCTGTCGACATGGCAGACGGACCAGGAGGGGTAAGGGGGCTCAGGCTGGCGAACATGTCGGTGAGGCGGTGGGGGGGGTTGAGCTTACCCATTGTCGATGACGAGGGCAGCAACTTCTTCTGTAAAAACGCAAAGGCACATCAGTAATTGATTCGAGACGTCAATACGACAATGGCACCGCTGGTGACGGCAGCAGTATGCACCGCGGGGAGGGGCGGGATTGCGTAAACGCGACAGCGAGCTGGCAGAGGCAACGTACCCTCCATGGTTGCTATTTAAAATTGGTGACGAAGAAAAGAGTCGAGGTGCGGGAAGGGAAGATGATCTCGAAGGACGACGATGATCTCGAGAGCTGGATGAAACGGCAGAGGTGATGGAGAATGAGCCAAAGGGGAAAAGACTCGGAAACGGGGGAGAAGGAGGATGGAGTGGGAATTGAATGTTTTTGAAGAGGGACGAGGGAAAGGCAGGAAGGTGTGGAGGAAGAGGGGCGCAAGGAAAGGAGGCAAGTATCTCCGCCGCCTTGAATGGCCGGCCGAGTACTTGTGTTTGCTTGGACTTTGTTGGCCAGTTCAAGTACCTTGGTGCTTGTGGCTAATGTTGATGGTGCGAGCACCAGCGACAAGAGGCGCCAACGAAAAAATACTTGTGGGCGGGGACACCCAACCAGAGGATTGGTCTACTCCTACTTACCTTACCTTGCCGCTTGATGCCTCAATACAGAAGCCAAAAAAAAAAAAAATTGAGGTGCCTCTCTACAGACATATCAGGCCTCGTAGCCGGTCAAAGACCTATTTAGCCGACCGGTTGAGCTTCCTCGTGCTCCTTTGCCCCCCCAGGAATGCAGAGCCCCAGCTGCCAGTGCTCACTCGCACACTCGGTACCACAAACCACAGCCCTTGCCTGCCTCTGATTCGCCGGATGCATTCATGTTGTGGACCCAAGGCTGCGTTGTGGCTGGGCTCCAGCTGAGCCACGCCGCTTTCCGCCTAAACTGGCCTTCTTCAGCGACATGCACCGCTGCATCCCGCCGCCACTGTAAACATTTAAACGGGCTGTCTCAATCATCTCAGACGACGTCATCCAACAACGCCCAATATAATCCAACCACCGCCCACAGAGTTCGTCACCGAGCATACTGCTAATAATAATACCACACTACTCCGTACCTCACTGCCAACCACCCTGGCATACGCAGATCCTCCCAAAGCTTTCTCCTGCTAACTAAGTAGCGCCTTACCCTCACCTCACCCAAGGCGGCTCGTGTGGCGCAACCTGGCGTCGTCACCCATCCCGCAATGGCCCATGTACCTTGAGTTACCTCGCCTCGCCACTTGGCCTAAGACGCGCAAGCAACGTATCTCTACGAGGCGGGGTGCATTTATGCACAATTCTTTATTTCGCAGTCCACGAATCTAGATTCCATCTGGCACTACATTCGCCCACCCTCTGACCCCCTCGTTGCGTCATCGCATCCCCTCATCTGCATCCAAACACTGTCTGATACATCAGAAACCCTATGCTAAAATCCCTGCCAGATCCCCAGCCCTAAGCAGCCAATCAATATCGGCTCAGCCTTCTTTTTTCTATGTACTCACGCCTGCTCGACGACAATAACAGCATGCCGATGGGCCAGGCTAGGCATATCATGAATTGAAGTGCTTTACAGGATTCAAGTGTCGTGTCGTCAAACGAGGGCTTGATATAAGCCCCGGTCTGGCAGCACACCATCACTTTGAATACGCGTCCTTGTTGTCTAATCCTATCTGCTGGACACGTCAAGTATTTTTGGCCATTCAATAAAACCCCACGGAAAGCCACAGAGCGTTTTGAAGGTGTATATGCTCCTATACCTTGATTATTCAGCTGCTGTTAGAATAACTGCGACGAATTAGTCAATCCAGTACTCCGTAGGTAATGCGTTGCGACAAGTCAGTGCTAGTGCAGCGCCGGTACGGAGTGCACAAAGCAAGCTGCCACGGAAGCGCAACTAATGCAATCGAATCATTGAATCTATATCGGCATGGGGCCCGCTGTCTCTATTCATTTCCTCATATTCTTATCGTATCTTCGTAGTCCATCGCCTCTCCAATCCTAGGGCGTTGTCAGTCGTTGCTGATCCAGAAAATGGCACTAGCCCAGGTATGGTTAGCGTCTTCATGAAGATTCGAGAAGGTAGGCGGATCTTCGAGAGAGCTTTGTGAAGCAAAAGACCAACCCCACGTTAGATCTTCTTTTTAAGCCGCTGCACTGCCGTCAAGTTTGTTAATTTCTGTCTTTACAGAGGTTTCGGGCACATATTTTCTCTATACGACACCCCAAAGCAGATTTCCACCTCACAAGACACTTCTCCCCACTACACAATACCCCGCCTTCAATCTACCCCTCCAAAAAAATCATCACCACCACAATGGAGGACAAGCGACTCAACGACCTCCTCCGCTGGAGTATCGAAAACTCCGAAAATGGCAAAAGCGACAATTCTTCCGCCGCTGCACCCACCTCCAACCTTACCCCCGAAGTCATGGACGCCCTCATGGGCGGCCCCTCCGAGGCGGATCTGATGCGGGCATCGATGGAGATCATCACGGCCGCCGACGTGACGCTCGAGAACAAGCTCATCGCCTTTGACAACCTGGAACAGCTCATAGAGTCGCTCGACAACGCCAACAACATGGCCAACCTCGGCCTGTGGACGCCGCTGCTCGCCCAGCTCGCCGACGACGAGCCGCAGATCCGCACCATGGCCGCCTGGTGCGTCGGCACCGCCGTCCAGAACAACGAGAAGACGCAGGAACGCCTGCTGGCGGCGGGAGGCATCCGGCCGCTTGTGGCGCTGGCGACGGGCGAGGGGGAGTCTGAGGCGGCGCGGCGCAAGGCCGTGTACGCGCTGAGCTCGGCGATTCGCAACTACCAGCCCGCGCTGGACGCGGCCGTCGAGGAGCTCGCAGCCGCGGGGCACCCGGCGGAAAAGGTGGACGCGACTGACATGGAAGCCGTTGATACCATCATCACGCCTCTGCGCGAAAAGGCCAAGGGCATTTCTGCGTAGACGGAGAAGCGTCAAAAAAAAGCAAGTCATGGCGGACAACTGCATGGATTCTGGCGTTGTGGCGTTATGGTTATGAAGAATCTAGAATCTGAAATACCAGGTCTATTTAAATGAAACATAGATATAGATGCGGGATCACTGTTTAAGAAATATATTCTTGTTGATACATACAAATATTGGTACATGGGAACATGTCAATGCTAGTGATAAATAGCACTCGTCGTCCTCTTCACCTCTCCCTTGCTCCATCTCGTATTACACTGTTAGTACGAAACCTTGCCGTAAAATGGAAATCCTAGGGCTTCCAGCAACAGACGACCGTGTCTGTCCGAAGTACCGGTCGTATGGATGATGATGTCGCAGCCAGGCATCAAGTTGGACGGGTACATCTGGCGAACGTGTCAGCTTCAAACACAACATACGCGGGTCCGACGCGTAACATACATCGAAATTATACTCGAGCTCGGGAAAGAAGGACATGTGCTCGGGGGCCAGGCCCAGACCCAGGTTGCCCGCGCGGTCACCGGAGCTGCCCTTGACGCCCGGCCAGTCCTTGATCTTGGGCAGCACGAGCGTCACCAGCTTATCCACAAACTCGTACGCGGCGCCGCCGCGGAGCGTGGCCTTGGCGCCCGTCTTCTGGCCCTTGCGGACGCCCCAGTGGATGACGTTGGACCGGGTGCGCGTCGTCTCGGTGAACTCGCCGGTGATGGCCTGCACGACGGCGCGGGCCACGTCGAGGTACTCCTTGTTCTCGGCGGCTGCGGGCGCATATGAGTTGACCGTGACGGCCGCAATCTCAGGCAGGCTGTGCCAGCTTATCTCGCGCTCGACGAGGCCCAGCCGGCCCGACTGCCCGCCGCGCGGGCCGCGCCGCGGACGGTTCTTATGGTACGGCGATGAGCCATCCCACTCGCGGAGTTCGCCCTTGCTCGACTCGGGTGCCTCGTACCCGCGCGGCTTGTGCGTGTACGTGAGCGTTATCAGGTCCGGCGCAATGGTGCTGTCATACGTGTGCTTGAGCCGCGGTAGGTTGAATGGTCCGGGCACAAAGTCGCGTGCTGTCGGGTCAGAAGAGGGCGGCGACTGGATGGGATGGAGAGGGCCTCGGTTGTACTTGGGAGGGTGGTATTGGTACCTGCATGTACAAGTTAACATCTTGCCTGTGACGCCGACAAGAATGCATGCGTTGATGAGATATCATAGGGAGTGACAGCGCAAGCATGAGGCTAACAAGCTACTCACCGACCACCAGGTAGCTGCTTATCTCTCGCAGTGTTGGCCCTGGCCTCTCGGAAGGACTTCGCAGCGTTTTCGTCGGGGCCTGGCGTAGAGAAGGACGTCGACTCTTCAATGGCTGCCCAGGAGTTCGCCGAAGACGAAGCGAAGCGGCGAGCACACGGCGTGGCAGCCTGTTGGCTCCATTGTCTACTTATGACGGTGCGCAGTACGCACATACCTTTGCGGGCACCAGCCATGGCGACAATTGTTTGGGGATTGCGAGAATGGCGTCGCAATGGAGATGTCAAGTCTCGCGTGGTCATGCAAGCCTGCAAATTTACTAGACAGCTATGGAGTGTGGCTCGTGCGTTGTCAGCCACAAATGATGTGGCGGTGCAGAAGATTACAGACAAGCAGGAACCAGATAAGTATCGGGCGCAAACTACTCCGGGAGAATTATAGTCTCGCTAGAGTCATTGATGGCATCCGCAGGTTGGACACTGAATATTTCGGAAATATCCTGTACGGGGTGTCAACAGTTGCGTGAACGGGTACGACGGAACCGGTAACTGGATACTCTACCATGGTGACGTTTCTGTTTGTTGAGAGAAGGTTAAAATCGTTCACGACCCAGAAGTAGTTGTGTCTGAGCAGCAGATTAAGGCAACAACCTAAAGTAACAAATATAGCTGCCTACTGGCCAGCATCATCAACTTACGCGGCCAAAGGTCACCAGCGCCAGCCAGTCAGGGAGCGATGCGTCAACACTGCCGGGCGCCTTCACGTGTTGGGCGTGTGACGGCATGGCTTCTAAATAGATGCGACTAAAAAATATTCGGTTTACACCAATTGGCTGCAGTCCGGGCCCATCAGGTGAGAACGTCAGACGGCGTACGACGGCTGGCGGCTGGAGGCAGTAGGTGGGCACAAGCCGCAGTAGGCGCAAAATGGTCAAACCCAAATGGCAAAATATATGAAAATTCGGAGCATTGGTAATATAAGTGCAATGACTACTATGCAGCTGAAGAGATTGTTTGTTTGAGAGCTCGAGCTTGATGATCAAGGAGAGCGAAATGAGGTACCTATGAGCGCAACCCCTGGATCAAAGAAAGGCGAGTACCTACTCCATCACCTTTGTTTAGTGGCCCTCGCTGAGCTAAACCCCGCTATAATAAGCCCAACAGCCCGCCCCCACCTGCCTCGCCTCACCTAGGTAGGTTCTTGGTTGGCAGGTCCCTGGAAATCTCGCGATGACAACAAGCTTCCATTCTGCTTCTGGCCACGGACATTGCTAGACGCCCGACTCGCTTAAGGCTTCTCCGGCCTCATTCTCACATCCTTTGCAATCCCGCATCAGCCCTGGCCCCGCTAGTGCAGCCCCTTCGCGAGCCATTCGTCCTGCAGCACGAGAACCTTTGCCAGCCAGCGCTACTCGACACTCTTCCTTCGCCCGGTCCCGCATCGCGCGCGCCACCGACAGCTTCGTTCGTCTAGCCCGTATAAACAAGCTGCTTAATTTCGTGTTTGCCGTATCATGACTATTGCTCATCTGTGGCTGCCTCGCTAAAATCTGCGAGGCATTGCACGTCGCAACCAAGCTCATCATCCTCCAACTCCTCACACCCGGTTGATATTGAGCATGAAGGAGTTTCCTCGCAAGTTCTTGAGCCTTCGGGACAAGAACCCCTCGCACAACAGAAGCAAGTCGGCGCCGCCTTCAAAGGTGAGATCGGGACCGCTTCGTTAACCAGCCAGCTCCATGCTAACATTCTCCTTCTCCAGAGCCGACCCCGATCGACCGAGGCTTTCTTTGCTTTGTTCGGTCGCGATGCCAAGTCAAAGGACGCAGTCGACAAAGCCGAAGAAGATGCCAAAGTAAGTTGTTCCCATCTTCTGCTGCGAAATTTCCGGGTTTCGGCCGACTAAATCACTGCTAGGTTGAGGATATTCTCCGCCGCCTCGATGAGCTCAATATTACCAATGTCACCAGCGAACATATCAGAGAGATGCTCAGTACTCGATTCGGTGACGGCGACGCCAAAAACACTGCCGAAGTCATAAGCCTCGAACAGAAATCCGCTGCCGGCACAATTGTTCCTTACAATCCCAGTGTGCAGATGCTCGGCGCTGAAAACCGCGGTGGTGTCACTTGCTACCTCGACGCCCTCCTATTTTCCATGTTTTGCAAATTAGACGCCTTTGAGTGCATGTTAAAAACTGAATTCCCAGCCGAGGATCCCAAGGCGAAGCTCGTTAATCTGCTGCGGGTATGGGTGAATCTGCTTCGGTCTGGCAAGCTCATCAACGTCGATCTGGTATGCAACCGCTAAGCACTATAATGCATCATCTATGCGCAAGACGCGATACTGATACATCGAACAGACTCGATTAATTCAAGAAGCTATGGGCGATAGTGGCTGGCCAGACGCCCGATTACTGGAACAACAGGATACATCCGAAGCGTTTGCTTTTCTCACCGAGACCCTTCAACTCCCACTATTATCTCTACAGGTCGATCTTTTCCACCAAGGGAGAAGAGACGAAGATGATCACAAGGTCGTCTATGAACGTCTGTTGAACCTGGCGGTACCACCAAATCATGACAATAAAGCAATCAGGCTTGAAGACTGCCTTGAAGAATACTTCAACGCCCAAGTCGACGTGCTACGGGATAGTGAAGAAGCCAAGAAATCAAATTTCGAGGACAAGGGGCCTGATACTCCTACTCTTCTACACCACAATACCATGCGCCTCGTTCGAGGCGAAGAGAACGGTGCATCTGCAGCCTTCAGTGCCTCTCCCGTGGAAATGTCGCCTTTGCGCCAATTTCCCAGCCATACATCAGTTGCGAGCGACTTACCCGCCCTTGAGCGGCCAGCGACATCTACAGGTGTCTCTCATGATCAGGTACCCAAACTTGAGGCCTCCGCTATACCAAAGCGGCTCTCTTTGAGACACAGGTCTGCCAGCGTTATTCAAAGGGTTGTTCTCGATGCAGATGGGAAGCCAACAAGCACAGATGCCGATGACGCTCGTAAGCCACAGCGAAAAGGCTCTATGGTGGTCAAGGCCGTGACAATCCCTGCTTGGCAATTTTTCCGACTTATCCGTAAGTTTGCCATGGCGTTACAAACACAGTTGTAGGAACAAGGCTAACTGTCACAGCTTGGCACGCCGTTCGAGCAAATGAGCCTCGCAGTAACTCTGAAGTCGTGCTCAATTTCGAACAGCGACCTGTCGTTGGCATCTGTCTGAAACGCTACGCCATGACGGAGACTGGGCAGCCAAAAAGACACAATACGTATATCGACATTCCAGACAGCCTTCGTCTTCCACACTTTATGCTTGCTGACGGCCCCGACACAACCGCGGACGATTCCCCCTTGACTTCAGATTTCAAACTTGTGCTACAATCAGTTATCTGCCATCGGGGTGACTCCCTCCAAAGTGGGCACTATGTTGCGTTTGCGAGAGCTGCTCCCAAAGTTCTCACCTCCAACAGACGGCACGATATCGATCCACCTCCGGATTACGAAGAAGCCCAGTGGGTCAAATTTGATGATCTCGAAGAACCCCGTGTCACCTATGTTGACAACATCAAGAAGTCTCTCACCGAAGAGATGCCCTATCTGTTATTTTACCAGGTTGTACCCATGCTGGAGGTAGCTTGCCCTTCGATAGACGGCACCGCCACGGGGCCGCCTTCCTACCAGGAGTCTAAGATCAGCCTGGAGATGCAGAACTCTCAAGCAGCAACTGATGGCGGACTCTCTAGTCCGAGTAAGCCTCCTAGCATCCGCCTTTCCATGGATGATGAGCGGTCCACAGCTATCGTCTTTGATGGTTCGGCGCGGCCCTCGGTTTCTGGCTCCGTGCCTGCAGAGTCTCGGCGCGATAGCGTGAACTTTACCACGTCCTCCATTGCTACGCCTAGCATGACCCCAACCCGCACATCAGAGGCTAATTCTCCAATAATTTCACCGAGCGACAACAAGACGCCCCGGCTCTCGCGAGCTGCGTCGCGCTTCAATCTCAGCCTTCAGAGCCGGCCAAGTAGCCAGTCTGGCGAGGGACGCATTAGTCTGACCATTTCTCGTCTTGGTGGTCTAATGAAGCAGAATAAGGAGGTTCTGCCTAGTGCTGAGAATGGCGAGGAAAGAGGGCCGACTCCCCTAGGATCACCCTCGCCAAGAAATGCCAGCTTTGAAGTTTTCCGCAACCTCGACAGCCAACAGCAGCCACCTTCCACCGCCAATACGGCCACGACTGTCACGACCACCGCTACATCTGCGACCGCCGTGGAGCCAGATACCAAGATTCAGCGCAACAAGTCAAAGCACAAGACCAAGTCGCGAGAGAAGCCTGCCAAGCCTGCCAAGCAAAAGGACAGTTCGCAGCCGGACCGAGAATGCGTCCTGATGTAGCGGCTGAGCAGATGACGAACATTGATGAACTGATTATGAAACAAGGCGGCGTTTTGGGTTTAGTTACTTTTCATCCGCGGGTGAATGAGAAGAGAAAGAGGAGGGGGTCTGCTGCTTTTCCAGATACACACCATGGAGATGCAGTATTTGTTGTTGTTGTTTTGGGATAGAACATTGTCTACTTTTCGTTTCCCTCTTCCTAGCTGCGCCACTCCTACCTACCTCTTCGAAACCTAGATCATTTGGATACACAAAGCTCGATGCCGTTGCACCTAGAGCAGAAGATACAGTGGTTGCCTTTCGTCGTCATGCTACACGCCAGCCAGGGCGCATGGCTTCTTCTTTCTCCCCATAGCATCCTGCATACTTTACAGGGCATAGATTACATTGCTCCTGTATATACACGCATTTTCCCACGGCCCCAGGGCATTAACGTCTTCGTTTTTATTGCTTTTTGTGGCATGTCTTTTTCATTCAGCTTCTCCTTTTTGACTTTTGCTCTCAACACATTTGCAACCTTGCCCAGTCTCTTGTACACTATTCGATGCCAGCTGTCACATCAGATCAAATAACTTCTTCCCTTGTCCTTTGTCAAGAACCCAAATATATGCCAACAAATGTGCCTCTTCTTTGTCCTCTTCCCACCACGTCGACCTGATCCTTCTTCTTACCCAGTGCGGCGGGGAGAATCATGACAGAGTGAGGGAAAGAGAAAGAGAAAACAAAACAAAACAAAAGAGGAGTTTAATATACAGGGCCCAAACGAGTCACCCGTTTGAGCCTGGCCATGTAGAATATGGAGATTCTCCGCGCCGCCCAAGTCTATGGTTTTTTAAAATAATATGATAAAACGTCCGTGTGCGCGTGCCCAGAGCAGTAGAAAAAAGCGAGTAGCCATCAAGCGTTACTAAAAGCACAAGGGTGTGATGAGGAGAAAGTAGTAAGACAACAAGGGGGGAAATTGATGGACGGTCTGGCCTCTCTCGCTGCTTTCGGGTTCGCTAGAGTTGTCGATTCTGGTGTGATTTCCGTCAAAGTAGAATCGAGCCGTCGCCGCGTTGGGGAGGACTGCCACGCGAGTCGACGGCCGTTATTTAAAAGGGGATGTTTGGGGCGTTTTGGGTGAGGGCCTCCTGCTGGTCCTGGAGCTCCTCGGGAGCGGCCTCGATGGACACGGCGAGGCCGAGCTTGGCTTGTTGCGTAAAGTGGTCAATGTCGGCGGCAAAGGTCACCATGACAGGGGGCGCGACACGCTTCTCGAGCAGGCAGCTCAACTTGCCGTTGGAATCGGCCTGGGCACGGAACGTGGACATGCGGAAGTCATACTTGAGACCCACGGCCGTGACGCCCTCTTTCTGCAGACCACCGCCCATCATGCCGGCAGAGGGCACGAGGCCGAGGGTCAGGTCAACTCCGGCCTGGACGCGCTCAGAAATTTTCTTCCAGAACGAGGTGTTGACAGTGCCCATGGCGGCCTGTAGCTGCGCTGTCGCGACCCAGTCTGCGGACTTGTATCGGGCGCAGTAGGAGACGGCAGTTTCGGGGCCCTGGCCTAGAGAGGGGCGCTGCCAGACAGACTCAAGACCAAGCGCGAGCTTGGGGGTGATGGACTGCAAGTAGCTGCCAATAAAGATGCCGGTCAGGCCGCCCTGAAGGAACGAGGGGTTGAGCATTTTGAGATTGGCGCTGAAGTCGTTACCCGTGTATTCGTGCTCAAACTGGGCCATGTCCTGATTGTCGGGGGACATGGAGGCCTGGACCTTGGAGATGAGCCTGTCCGACCATCGGAGGTTGAAGCGGCCGGAGACGGAGCCCTCGTTATCGACATTGGCTTGGCAAAAGACCTTGAGCCAAGAGGTTAGCATGAATAGGGCGCAAAGAAGCAGAGAGAGGGAGACAAGCAGGGACAGTAATGCCAGACTTACGTTGGAGGTGCCGTACATGGCGGCAAAGGTGTAGGGGTTCAGCTTCTCGCCCATGGCGAAGCCGTGCGAAACCTGGAACAGTGGGGACATGCTAAAGGCCTTGGTGAGGTCGGCGCGGACGCCGGTGAACATGTGGTTGGTGAGGAAGACATCGCGCTGGACCTCCTTGCTGAGGTGCTCTATCGTGCCGGGGTTGGCCAGGCCAAGCTTGGCGCGGCGCTCCGAAAACGAGTTGAGCGCATCGCCGAGGGTGAGCGCGATGGGATTGCCGAGAATAATCGAGCGCAACGACTCGACGGCGGCGGCCATTGTGGTGGTGATGCTTGGGAGGAAGGGCGGGCCGGGAGGCGTCGACCGTACCAAGGGGAATGCGGAAAGGGTGCGACGGAGAAACTAAACAGAATAACCAATGCACGCTGGTGAAGAGGAATACAAGGCCAGTCCACAAGACTAGTTCGCGATAGGAATTAGGAATGAGTCTTGTGTTGCCGTGGACGCCGGGATGGTCGAAGGGGCGCGGATGGGCGAAGCTCGGATGAGTTGGGGATGGGAGAAGGCAGGAGAATAATTTTCAGTGGCCCCAATTGGGTAGGCCCGTCTCCTTTGGTGTTGACCAGCAAAAGGTGGCTCCAGAACTGATGACGGCTGGAGCCACAGTGTGGATGAACTGTCGCTGCCAATTGGGGGGATCGGCATGTAGAATGTTCCGTTCCGGGGATGGCATGTGGCTCAGCGCACGTGCTGTTGACAGCAAGCGACCTCAAAACGATTTACGAGAAAGACGTTTTTAGCGGAATGGGAAGAAACAGCGGAAAATGTCAAGATTTTGGCTCTCGAAGGGCATACACCTTTTTACAGCGCCAATTGGCTCATTCAAATTCTCATACCGCCGTGTTCACACTCCCCGCTGGCTCATTACATAACGCCTTGCCCCACCGGAATCTATCCGGGCCGAGATCCTGGATGCACACCGCGCAGTAACAAAGCTGCTTACCCTGGATAGCGAGCAAACGGTGTTTCTCGGCTTTTAGTCCCGGATCCTGTGTCTCTCCTTGCTCAGGATAGAGGGCTATACTCCTGTTTTTTTCATCAATTCTCCACGTAGAAGGTCAAAGGCTTTGTTGATGATCTTTCGATCTTTAGGCTGCTGCAGGTGGTGACAACAAGCTCTGTCATCACGCACCCCACCGACCAGACACCTCGACGCCGTTGCTTTTTGGCAGTACGACGGGAGCGGTAAACCAAACTCCCCGTTGTCAAACAACAAAATTTGCCGTTTTAACCCTACGGAACCAGAGCTCCCCTCACTATGGACACATTACTGTACGTTGGAATGCTTCACCAGCACCCTTTTGAACAAATCCTATCCCGCCAGTCGCCCCGCGGACCTGCCCACAGCGGTCGGAGCAAATCGCGTGGGGTGGTGGGATATCGGGGCACGGAAACGGGGACAAACAACATGCTAACCGCCGCAGAACCGCTGAAATTGCGGCAAATGCGCCTCGATACCGTCGAAAGAGCTCGACTTTCATCGACGGCATCCATGATGTGACCGAGGACTCCTCCAATATGGCTCCAGCCCAGCTCTACAGCACCATGTCTGGCCGGCTGTTTCACTCGGGTCGGATAGCCATCGTCATGGTTGGACCTCCCGCGAGAGGAAAGACGTGAGAAACTTTCGGTCGAGCTTCTGCTTATCATACTGACCATTGAAGCCATGTCTGTGTGTCACTAGCCCGCTATCTCGGGTGGCTTGGTGTCAAGACGCGCATCTTCCACCTCGGAGACTACCGACGAGCCACCATTGGCCCGGAAAGCGCTGTTCCCAAGGATTACTTTTTCCCAGACGCCTCTCCAGAATCGGTCATTCTTCGTCAGAAAATTCTGAAAAAGTGTCGCGAGGACATTTACGGCTGGCTCAACCACGAAAACGGCCAGGTCGCCATTTACGACGCAGTAAACCCGACTGCAAGCGGTCGCCGCTCCTTGGCAAAGGAACTGGCCAAGCATGACGTTCAAGTAAGGGAACCAGAAGACAGCACGATACATGAGTCTGCTGACAGACTTAGACCCTCTTCATTGAATCATTTGTGGATGACGAGCGTATCTTGCGGGAAAATGCCAGAAACGTCAAAATCTCCTCGCCAGACGTATGCACCTCTTCTTTCCCACAGGCTGAGCTACACTAACATGTCACAAGTTTGCTGGAATGGACCCTGACGAGGCTGCCAAGCTTTATCTGAAGCGGATTGAAGTCCGAATCCCCGTGTTCGAGACGATGGCTGAAGAAGAGCTCAACTACATCAAAATGATCAACGCCGGCGAAAAGTTCTTTTACAACAATGTAAACTTTAGCTACCTCTCTCACAGAATCGTCTTCTACCTCACCAACCTCCACATCAAGGCCCGCAAGACCTTTTTTGTCCGCGCGGGTACGACAACGGACGAGGACTCGTTCCGCGCCGATGCGCCGCTCTCCGACGCCGGCCGCACGTACGCGAAAAAGATGACGGAGACAATCCTCAAACACCGTGTGCAAGAACACGTCGAGTCAGGCGAGACTGCCGCTTCGTTGCCGCCGCTGACGGTGTGGACTTCGACGCGGCTACGCACCATTCAAACAGCAGACACTCTGCGGGACATGAACTACAAAGTTCGGCAACGATCTCAGATGAGCCAGCTCAACCCTGGAATCTGTGAGAAGCTGTCAGAGCGCGTCATTCGCCAACTGTACCCGGATGAGGTTGAGAAACATGAAGTCGACCCCTACCACCACCGGTATCCCCGCGCAGAGGTACGTCTGTCCCCTTTCTCCCACGGCCGTCAACTCGCACACTAATACACTTGTTTATATTAGTCCTACCACGACCTCGCCGTCCGTCTCGAGCCCATCATTCTCGAGTTGGAGCGTGAGCAAAACGATCTGCTCATCATTGCGCACGAGTCGGTTCTGCGCGTCCTCTACGCCTACCTCATGCACTGCTCGACCGTCGAGATCCCCGCGCTCCGGTTCCCGCGCGATGAAATAATCGAAATCATCCCTGCTGCGTACCAGAACGAGGCGCGCCGCATCCACATCCCCGGCCTCGACCCGGAAATGATCCCCGGCTCGCCCGATGGCATGAAGCTGCTCGCCGCGGGCAGCAGCGCCCCGCCCGTTGGATCGGGCAGCCGCCCGGAGAGCCTACCCGCTAGCGGCCAGATGACGCCGCTGGCGGGCGTTGTTGCCGCGGCGGTCGCAGCGACCGAGACATCCGCAACGGCGGCGGCGGCGCCCGTGGAGAGGCCGCCGGAAAAGGTCATCAACAAGTCCAAGGACACGGTGGCGGATAAGCTGGACGACGAGGATTAGAGTGCCGTGGCGGAGATGCGGGAGAAGGGTTGTTGCGGCATAATCGTGCGTCATGTGAATCGAAAGAGATTTCGCCTCTTGCTGTATATGGCTAAAGGATTTTTGTGATACAGAAATTGCACAATGGCACGCATGAGGAACATTTCCCGTGTTGACACTCATTCATGTCCCTCCAGCTCAATGTTCGCCGTCTACTAGCCTCGATGGAAATTTCTTGTTTTGTCCATCTCTGCATAAAACAACAGCTCTCCTTTTCTTCCGAGTTCTCAGTCATGTCTTGGACAATTACCCAGTTTTCATTTTTCGCCAGGTAACACCCGAGGACGCCACCGTCGTGACATGTACCGAGTACGCCTCTTATTACTTCTTCAAGCCATGTGATAATCTTTTTGGAAATTGCTTATTAAAAGATGCCAGAAAGAGGGGCAGGAAGGATTGGACAAAAAGACAGCAACACCACATGATATGCGGCAGGAGAAGAATGGCCATGCGAGCGCCGTGTTGCCGGAACTTGAGGTACGCACTTACATTAACGGGCCGAAGAGTCGCAGAGAAGAGCAGGGGGGGGGAGGCGTCGCGCCGCTGCCGCTGTGTCGGTTACACCATGGGACGATGGTCCGGGATGTTGAGGCTCCGCCAACGCTTGTGGATAACAAATCCACGCAGCCGGGATGGCTCATGAGATGAGTTGGCAAGTGCGATAGCGGAACAGGGGTGTAAGAGGCGCCGCAAACTCGATTGGCCTGATTTCTCTTTCGGCTCGATCGAAAGCGGTGTTGTGCCGTCATGTACGCCGTCATGTACATCCGCACATACTTGGCGAAGGAAAGCTTGGGAGACCCTGGAGGTTTTGGTTTTAGCCACGTGCTCGTGTCATTCGAGACATTGACTCATCAGAAGCGCAAGATGCGTGCTGCGGGCATCCATTGGCGTTTCAATAACAACATGGTATCAGATGTTTAAGGGGCGATAATAGAACCATTGCCAAAGAGCTTCAATTGGGTACAAGAGCTCTGGGCCAACATCAGCAAGGGGAAACTTGCCAGGTACACCGTACTAGTACGGAGGTAGCTCATGAATCATTCCCGAATGACTGGTCCGACACACATTGAGGAAAACGCCTCGAGGCTGTGCGAACCCATGCATTGATCGGTCCCTTTAAAAAAGAATTGAGCGATCACAAGATCAGGTACGGCAGCAGGGGGTCATGGGTTAGGGTGGTGCGTTGCCGGGTTCGCTGGGTGGATGGAAAAAAGGGGCCTAGCTAGCTGCAGCGCAGAGCATGAATCCGCCATGCTTTTTCCTATTGCATGCCTCCTCCCAACCTGCCTGTTGCACATCAGCTGCGCCGCCAAGGGTTGGTCCTCCGCCGGCTGGCCGTGCAGGTAGAAAGAGTGAGGTTGGTTGGTTGCCGTGAGGCCGGCCAGGTCTCAATTGAGCCCGCGCCAGGTGTTGGAAGCAATCTTTTGAGCCTCAGTCTCAATCTCTGCCACTTCGCAATGCATTTGCAGCGATTGAAGGGTGCATTTATGACTTGAATGAAATGCAATGGCCGGATCCAAGGCGTCCTGTATTGAATGTGCCAATTTGTCATGACAAGCAACAGGCTCGTACAGCACTGTTCACATGGCCCTTCTGCATTGTGGCCGCCTGGGCCTTGAGCATGGGAAGTGGACAAAAAGAGCCGACTGCAGAACGTTGTAGGCTGCATTTCCGGCCGCATGACACATGGAGCTCTGCAGGCTTGCAGACGAGATACAATCTCAAGGCCGAAGACGAGGCTCTATGCATTGCCGCTTTTGTGATAGCTCGGTCAATATCTCGTGATGGTGTACCTCTAATACTTGAGTATAGGTAGCTTGCTGGTGTAATGCTACCCTGGGAAGTAGTTTCTTGGTGAATGAATAGTAATATCATTGGATTAATCGAGTATTGTGTCGCCCTGAATGGGCGTCCAGGTGCGTGACATGATGACTCGTTGGCTTCTAAGCTTCCTGGTGTCCCAAAACTACCATTCGGATATAAGCCATATTAAGCACTCTATTTCGGTGAAATATCGACGCCACCCAGTCGTAGATGCTCTCTGACACTGGCTACGACCAATCGAGATTTAGCCAGTCGGCAGCCTAGCGTTGTCAGTAACTTAGCGCCCCTCTGCAAGCCCCTACCTCGTCGCCATGCAAGACCATGCGTTTGTTGAGGCATTTGTTGGCAGTCTGCCTCGCTTTCCTTGGCTGCAAGTGAATCATCTGCATCAACCTAGGGTTGATCATTGGTGCAAAACAGCCACGGTTTATGCCATGCTGTCATATCAGACCAGAGGAGAGCAGTTGACGATCAAGTGGAGCACGAAATAAGGAACACATGGTAGCGTGATGGTGGGCCCAGCTCGCCGCCGCTAGGCTGGTATTAGAACTTCTTACTGGGATTCAGCCCGGGAAGGACGGACGACTGCAGGCAAGCGGTTCGTGCGACAATCAATGAAAAAAGCAGCAATTGTACCCCGTAGTGGTGGTGCCAATAAGTGAATACCGAGCCCATCTTGTCATTGCGTCAATGGCTTCGATTGAGGGAGAGGCCTGTCGGAGAGAGTAGGGAGTTGACCGCGTCTAGGACATCTTCACTGACCGGAAAAAACAGCATGATGCTCTTGAACCAACATAGCCGTCTGCCAGCTATAATACCGGGTAGCGAATCTTGGCCAGGGACGACAACTTCGGGGGGAAATGACACGACTCTACAAATTATCCTTCTTTTCTCTGCATCTTCTGATCAGATGGTGATGGGTTCAGTGGCCCTAGCTCCAGAGTCAAATCCAGACGTTAGCGCTGCATGGGTCTGGTCATGAGACCACCTCCCATTCCACCTTTTCTTCCCCAGACATTCGCTGTGAGTGGTGCAGCGACATTCTAACTAGCCCAAAAGTGCTGCGAGAGCGGAGGATAACTTTTGGCTGGGTTCGTATTAGCGTTTTCGGTGCCGCCAACCACTCGCTGAACCAAGGACCTCTCTACACTTCCATGTTGTGGACTGAATGCTAACCGGCTGGCTCTGGGATTCACAGCAATGACCCTCGTGGATGGCGCTTTCGAGTCTCTGGCTGCTTATACAACGCCAGGGAGCTCTATTTTCGACCTACTTCGTAGAGCGCTTCGAGATTGCCCCTTTACCTCTGGACGGAATGTGCTACTGTGGCAGGCGGAGCATGACGTCGAGCCCCAGTGTGACCAGAGGGCAGGGGTAGCAGGCTTTGGTGTCCACGCAACACTACCGGCGCCCGTTGTGCCCACACTAGTTAGCTGGACGCCATGCACTTGAGCGAGGTCGCGATGATTTTTCGAGGCATGCGCCAGCGGCATGGCGTTGTGGTGCGCCAATTGGTCGTGGTCTGCAGCACTGTGCGTCATGGAGCGCTTTGACTGATGAGAGTAGCAACCGTAGGAAGCATTGAAAAGTGTAGGGCAATTCTAAACCGGGTTGACTGCATGACTGGCAACAGTACAGATTACCGCGGGTTGCGCGTGCGTGCGTCGACGTGTTTTGAAATGCACTCAGTGTCTCGTGATGCGCAGACTTCTTGCATCTATGGTGGATGCATATACATGAGCCGTGCTGTAGGAGACCCAATATGTACTCACACCAGACTCGCACACTCGCACAACTCGCACCCAAAGTGACCCAATGGTCTGGACATCCTTGGAGCAGAACATGGCAACGACCAGCCAAGCACTCCAAGTCACTGGCTCCACCAGCCCGTCGGTGGCACAGATGGATCATGGCAGTGGATACGGGATTAGGGCACGAGGACTCGTGCCCCCGGCAGACGGCGTGGCCATGTCCCAATGTGGTGGATTGGCAATAATAGGCCCAATCAGCCAGCTGAAGCATCAGGTAGACAGACGGAACCAAGGGAAGAGAGCAGGCCATGTTCAGGACATCTCAAAAGCCCCACCACACGTATCCACGCCCCGCCGATGCATCTTCTGCGGGCGACGTTTCTCTCTCCACCGGTTTCATTGTGAAGCGAGGGACTGCTATTTTGGATTGTAGAGCTTGCTGGTAGTCGAGGCTGCCGTTGGCGCAAGTAAACATGTCGCAGGTTGCAGGTGGCAGGCTGCCAATGCCGGTGGGCGGGTGGCCGGAAACCCCTGGTCCATGCTGGCGCATCTTGATGGGAGGACAGAGTAGTAAGACAGATCCGGTTTTAGCCCTTGTGCGCTGTTTTGGGGAGCAGAATGACGAGGAGGGCTGGAGGGGCAGCTGGGTTTCTGAGAGCCCTGAGCAGTGCCAAAGGTGCAGAATGCTGTGTCAATGTGTATAGAGGACGAGGCAACATGCAGACCGCAGTCATTCCCGCCGTGCACCAGGTGACGGGGTTCCTGGACTGTCGTCGTCTATCTTTGGAGCGACCCTTGTTCCAGATGTGGTTGGTGAGCTAGCATTAGCGCTTGATGATACTGTCTAGCAATGGAATGGTCATGTCGTACAATGGCGAAAAGGAGTTGTTATAGCAGCCCTGTAGAGGTAAGGGCAGGTACAGGTCAGACATGGAGACATTCTAGTCGAACACGGCGTTGACGTTGGCGTTGGCGGCCAGGGAGTCAGGGACCGGGCCCGAGCAGGCGAAGAAAGCCGCAGAGAAAAGGCTGGTTAGCGTAACAGCGTATAGGAGGCTCAAGGTTGTCATCTTTTGGCCATCTCTTGATCAGCGCAAAGGCTAGCGTCATTATTGGAGGCGCCACGGGCTAGGTCTCCACTTGAGGAGCTGAAGAGAGCGACCTTGTGATGTTGCTGTTTTTTCTTTTTTTTTTTTTTTTTTTGGCGCAGGGGCGGCGACTGGGTATCGTTAGTCGAAACAACCTGGTAGATGGAAGAGGTGTTGGGTGGTCAATGCCATGCTGGCAACATATGAGCGGCTGAACATCACTGGGGGCTCTGTTAGACATGGATATGAATGTCGAGAAGAAAAGCTGATGGTGTGAGAGCAGCTGGGAGAGAGAGGGAGGGCTAGCGAGGAGCGAGTCGGTTGAGCATCCGCGGCCGGAAATATGCTCCGGAGCGTCCATTATTGATCGTCTGATGAATGTGGCGAGATGATGTGTTTTCGAGGCGATGAAGAGTTGAAGAGAAAAATCCCGAACTGAAGGACAGTTTGGGGATGGCACACATGGTATGGGTAGGTAGTTGGCAGCTGGCAGCTGGCACTTGCAAACGACGAGCAGGTCGAGGTCAACCACAGGCGCCATCTGGCAGTTGGCAGCTGGGTTGTGATGGTTACAGAGAGCAATACGGCCGATTTCTGCACTGTAAATAGTGGCTCCACCACATGTCTCTAGGCAAGAAAGGCTGGATGTTGCGTAGAGTACAGATAGGCATGCATCTCTGCATCAGCAGCATGCTTTATTGAACTGTGCATCGACGAGTTTCTCGTTGGGCTGCTGATCCCTGCAATGGGACTTTCCATCATTGTTTTCTCCTAGTACATGGCCGATGGAGGGTAGCAGGGGGAGAGTCAGCAAAAGCCTCATTGGAAGACAGAGGGTGGGTAATGAGAGACAGGAGAAAACCATGCAAGTGGTGAGGGATAAATAATGAAGCAAGAACAAGGAGAGGTATTGATTGTAAGAGGTAAGCAGAGGAAATGAGGTAGAAAATGCGACATTGAGGCCTGGCTTCGTAGTGGTGGTGTGCTGGTACTATTTATTAGGAAGGACGGCCGAGAGAAACGGGAGTAAAAGAGGGATAGGCGGAGGAGTGAGAAGCGCCGCATGAAAGCGTGAGTTCCAAATGCACTAGGCGAATACTTTAGCAATGCGAATAAATTACCCGCTGCAATCAATTAAAACTGCTTCCTCTCGATTACGTAGCTGTGTATCTCGGTCCACCACGATGCCAGTGGATGAATAGTAGAATGGGACAAGGAAGTGAACAAACTGAAGGGTATGGCAATGACTGGCTAATGATAATTAGTAAGGTTGCGGTTGACACGATGGACATGTTTTGACTTTTGGCCTGCCGAGCTTTTGCGCCGGCAGGGCCGTCTCAGAGATGGGCACATGAGCAGCTAAAATCCGAAGCCCAAGATGCGGCGCGGGGGGGGGGGGGGTGCCCAAGGAGAGCGGGTTGAGGATGGAGTGGGCATTCGTTGCTTGACGTTGGCCCGGTTAGTCAGTCAGTCAGTCAGTCAGTCAGTCAATCGTCAATCATAAGTTAACCAGGCAATAATCATCATTCTGTCAATCATCCGAACTGCCTGGCATCAAGCAAGCAAAAGCAGCAAGCAAGTTGGCAAGCAAGCAAAGCCCACTCCGACCTGCCAGTGCCCCCACTGTAGCCAACTGCAGTCTACGAGACGCTACTGGACGGGGATCCTGTTGTTGTCGGGTCGGTACTCAAAGACTGGCTCAAGCTGTCAGCAAAGCCCCATGTACCCCCTCGACAGGCACATCACCTGCTCGTCTGTACCCGCAACTCTCTCTCCCCGGGCCCAGTACCTGTAGGTGCTGTATGCAGCCCAGTGGATGAAAGCCCAATTTTTGTGCCTTGCCCGCTGCTCTCAAAGCTGTCAGGCCTCTGCGTGAGCTGCCCAGACCGGGGGTGTCAAGTGTTTCGAGCACTGAAGCCGCACAGAAGTCGCCCAAACAGCGTGCCGGCCAGGTAGGTACCTACCTAGTAATGCCTCGCTGAAGGACCAAGGTACAGCCTGATTGGTACTTGGCTGCACCTCGCTACCACCCCTTCCCTGAAAGTATCACTCCCGCTAGGTACCACGCCCACCACCATCCCCCCCCGTTCCCGTTTCCCAGCTTAATATTTCCCTCCCCCTCCAATTCCAACACAAAAAAAACCACCCTCTTCAGAGCGCATCTACATCTCGCATCTTCCTCTACGCCTGTCCAAGCAACCAACGCCCCCTTTGCCCACCCTTCTGTCTTGTGTGCCTCGTATCTCTTCCTCATCGATTCCGAAACGCCCGCCGTACTCGATCGACGCAACAAAAAAATCAGCAGAGAGCTCTAGCTACGCCCAAACTCTGACGACACTCTCGCCTTGGTCTCTCTTCGATCAAGACCGAGCCAACCTCTGCTGCTGTTGCTGGCTTATCGTCTGGTCGTACATTATATCGTCACCTGCACTGTTGCAGTTGTCTGAGTCTTTTTTCCACGCCATTTTTGTTCGTGTCTTCTTGGTACAGTTTCCAAGTCGCCGCCGTCTCGCATCTCGCGCCCATTCTGCATCCTCGTGCCGGTAAGTTGCTTCTCATTGCCGCCCTCACATACCGCCCGCTTTTCTCTCCGCCGCGGCTCCCTTGCGCTTAACCACCCTCCTGCGTATTCGTTACTCGTCTTTTTTGAGCCTCAACGTCGCTGTTTGAGCCTCAATGGACAGTCTTGCTTCGGACGCATAGCTTGTGCATGCAGACGAGCTCCAACCCACGTCCCATACATTACGCTGCAATGCCCCGCATCACACTCGCGCCCCTCCCAGCCCCAGCCAGCGTCCCTTACCATCATCATTCCACAATTACCTTTGCATACCACGCTTAATTTCTCTCCTCTGCCGGCCTCTCTCAATCACGCCTCTGTCTGCCCCTTTCGCGCGCTTGATGGTGCGTCTGATGGTAGCTTCTTTCGATTCTTTTTCCGTCGTCTGGCTGAAATTGTCGCATCTCTGCGTCCTTAGCGCCGCCCACGCGCTCTGCTTACCCTTTCGCTGCCTCATCGCCTCTCCGTCTCATATCCTGACTCTGCCCAGCAGACTCGCTAACCACTGTCTGCCCAACAGATCGGTTCTCGATTGCATCTGCTCACGTCTTCCAACTAAAGAAAGTATACGTTGCGTCGCAGCGTATCAGTTTGACTCGGGTCTCTCAGGACCCTGCTGCCCAATACGGCTTTCCTAAAAGCCGTCCCACCCCTTGATATACCGCAACCTCGGTCTTGCGCCTGCCTTCAATAGTATTCGGATCGCCAATTGGCCCAGATAACAGCAGCATGTCATCGCAGCGACCCGGAGCGTTCAACAGCCTACGGATGGGAGGTGAGCAATCCAATCCGTCTTCTCTCTGGGCACCAGCCAAACCTTTTCCGCCCACCTACTGACCCTCCCTGCAGAAGTGATTCGTGAGCGCGTTCAAGATGGAGTAACTGGCGAAACCAGAGAGCTTCAGTATACCCAGTGCAAAATTGTCGGTAATGGTTCTTTCGGTGTCGTCTTCCAGACCAAGCTTTCTCCTTCTGGTGAGGATGCCGCCATCAAGCGTGTCCTCCAAGACAAGCGTTTCAAGGTATGCAACTCTGTGGTCGCTTCATCCTGCCACGGCAACACCAACTAACAGGCCTTGTCAGAACCGTGAACTTCAAATCATGCGCATTGTCCGTCACCCCAACATTGTCCAGCTCAAGGCCTTCTACTACTCCAATGGCGAACGGGTAAGCATCCCCTCACGCATGTATTCACTCCGTCACCATGCAAGCTAAACGAGATATGTACAGAAAGATGAGGTCTACCTCAACTTGGTCCAGGAATTCGTTCCCGAGACTGTCTACCGAGCCTCGCGATTCTTCAACAAGATGAAGACTACCATGCCCATTCTCGAGGTCAAGCTCTACATTTACCAGCTTTTCCGCGCCCTCGCCTATATTCACTCGCAAGGCATCTGCCATCGTGATATCAAGCCCCAAAACCTCCTTCTCGACCCTACCAGCGGTATCCTCAAGCTCTGCGATTTTGGCAGCGCCAAGATCCTCGTTGAGAACGAACCCAACGTCTCGTATATTTGCTCCAGATACTACCGCGCCCCTGAACTCATCTTTGGCGCCACAAACTACACAACCAAGATTGGTAAGAGTTTACACACATCATCTCGTCCACCCAGCATGCTAATTTACATGTCCTTCAGACGTCTGGTCAACAGGCTGTGTCATGGCAGAGTTGATGCTTGGCCAACCTCTATTCCCCGGAGAATCTGGTATTGACCAACTGGTGGAAATTATCAAAGTCCTCGGCACTCCTACCAGAGAGCAGATCCGCACCATGAACCCCAACTACATGGAACACAAGTTCCCCCAGATCAAGCCGCATCCTTTCAACAAGGTGTTCCGCAAAGCTGACGCCAATGCCATTGACCTCATCACCAAGCTACTTGAATACACCCCCACTGAAAGAGAGGCTGCCGTCAACGCCATGGTCCACCCCTTTTTTGACGAGCTGCGCGACCCTGAGACAAAACTGCCCGATTCCAGACACGGCACTGGCCAGCTCCGGGATCTTCCAGAGCTCTTCAATTTCACTCGTCATGGTAATAATTCACTCCTACTCTACCCACTCTATGTCGGCAACGCTAATTCCTTGTTCTACAGAGCTATCCATTGCGCCGGACCTTAACAGCCAATTAGTTCCTCTCCACCAGCGTGCCATCCTCGCCGCACGTGGTCTCGACATTGACAACATTACCCCGATGACGAAGCAGGAGATGATGGCCAAACTTGACTGAGCACTTTTCGTGTCGGTGGTGCTGATTTTTCTCTTTTTTTTCTTGCCAAAAAGGCGCTGGCTAGTCATCTTGGTCCTGAGCTTTGCACGGCAACGGGGAGAGGTGCCTTTTTTTCCGCATGCAAGCTCTGCTTACGACATTCTGGACGAAACTACAACCGATCTGTCAGACTAGTAATTGGGTGGCTCGGCCAAATTTCGTGGAGTGGTGGGATTCGCGTCCCATGGTCTGTCGAGAGCCTGGTCTCGACAGCAAAATGAGCATAGAACACCCATGTCGGAGATGTTGTTCGGTGAATTGGCTGCAGCAGAATACCCGGTAAAAGCTGCAGCAGAGAGGGATCCCGCAGACCTTGAGTTGGCTGACAAATTTGCGTGTTTTGAATGACGGTTACTCTGTTTCTATCATTTACATGGCCGGTGGTTTTGCTATCCTCACTGCGTGAGGTTTAGGTGGCTCGAACGAATACTTCTGTTCCCGGAACGGTGCTTGTGCCAGGTCAATTTGACCACTGGCCGTTGTTGCGCAAAGCGTTGTCAGCCGAGGAACAGACCTCATGTCCCCTTTTTCTTTGTTTATGAGCTGCGTCAAGTTTGGATGGCCCCGATTGTGATGAACTCAAAGCAGCGTTAACCGTCTGAAATCCGTTGGTGACACTACTTCTTCTTTTTCATGTGCTGGCTACGGATGACGAATTACGCACGGTGGATTTATTTCAAGGCGGAGAGCAATTATACCGAGGAGCATTTTTAACGACAAAGTGGCGCAAGCCTGCCGCTTGTATTCCATAATGCCATTGCAAGTCGGAATTTGGCTGCATATTCGATATACCAAAATGAATTCAGGTTGTGTTTCCGTTCCTGTGTATCGAATGACGTTCGCTTGTGAGTGAGCTGTCTGAGTGTGTGCGCCATCAATGGACGCCGTAAATGTCGTCATCTTGACAAATCGAGAAGTGACAAGCTTGAGATTCTTGCACAGCATGTTTATGCAAATATGTGGTAGGGTGTGTGTTCAGAGTCGAGCTCATTCCGATTTGACGTCCTAGTAACTTGATGCCTGAGGCACCAAACCGACCTGCTAGCTCCATGCATCGCCTTGTAACGCGTAGCGCAAGCGTTTGCAGGCCGGAGAACGAGACTGCTTACGGTGCGCAATCGAATAAACAGTGTTTCCTAGAGTACTAATCAGCCAAATTGCACCATGGCCGACTATGACAGGCGACCGAGTGGCGGTTATAATCGCAAGAGGCGGTATAGAGGTACGATGATCAAGTTTGAAGCTACCTGATAGCTCCCGCTGTTTGCCGCAAGAAACTGGAAACTGACAAGGGCGATTCGAATGAACAGACGACGATGACCAGTTCGATCGACGACAGAGAAGGCGACACGATCCGGCGCCCGTACCTCTACGATTCAGGAGACAGCTCGTCGCTATAGCTGAGTCGCCTCTGCGACGATGGGCCGACGAGGTGCTCTCCCTCGCGCAGATGATATCCGAAAACTATGACGACGAGAACCTGCGCAGCCTCTACGTAAGCCTAGTCTTGCAGATGGTGCTCGAGCAGCCTCTAAAGACGCCTTTTGTTGCCGCTGTGGTGCTCGTTGCCAACGCGCTCAAGCCAGAGGCCATGGAGATTATCCTCGAGCGTCTCGCCAAGGACCTGGAAGGCGCAATTGCCGCTGGCCAGTGGACCGAGGTGAAGCTCTATCTCAAGTTTTTGGCCTGTTTGCAACGGAATTTGGAGGGCGATGGAGTATTCCCTCTGCTGGAGGAACTCTTTAACCGCGCGGCCGATTTACAGACGGCCAGCTCTGAAGATGTACGTCGTTGGGCGAGAACGCTACTGTTTATCGACTATTGTATACTGACTAGATGTAGACTATTGGAACCGAAATCGTCAAGATTATTCTCCTCACGATTCCCTACGCCATGGTTTCTGCGCCAGGCGAGTTCAAACAAAAGGCCGCGGAGCTCATGGACAAGACCGACATCATCGCCTCTGAGCCCCATGCGCTGCATGCGCTGGTCGACCCGTACTATACCAATAGCAATGGAGAGAGCCCAACTACTTCTGCCAGCGTGCTGGTGCTGCTGCAGAAGCAGCTGCAAACCGAGGCTGCCAAGGAGTGGGAGCTGGCATGCTTGCCTCGCCCATGGCAGATGGGGCTCGAGGACGTGGAGACGAAGGACAAGATTGAGAATGCGCGCAAGCACGCGATTCCTGCCATCTCCATCCCGGCCAACATGGTCGCCGGTCCCCGCGCGCTCTTCCCGGAGGTATATCTCTCCGTCTACGCGGATCAGGACGAATTCGAGTCTGTGCCCGGCACGCAGCACATTGCTTCGTCTCTTATCCGCGACGTGCTCGTCGACACTGTCAACGGCCTCGATTACAACCGAAACGCCACGGCTCGCTTCCTTATGGACATTGATTGCTACTTTGCCGACGGCACCTTTGTGAAGCGTGCGACTCCGTTTGACGAGCTGCGCACCGCCGCCGTCAACAACCGCTCCACGTGGAAGCCCGAGGACGTCGCCGTCGACACGGTCTTTTCGCAGCTCTTCCAGCTGCCGACGCCAAACTGTAAGCTTGTCTATTACCACTCGGTCCTTACGGAAGCTTGCAAGCTGGCACCGGCCGCCATTGCGCCCAGTCTGGGCCGAGCCATTCGCTACCTGTACCGCAACAATCCGCGTATGGACCTTGAGCTGTCGTACCGCTGCGTCAACTGGTTTGGGCACCACCTGAGCAACTTTGGTTTCACGTGGAAGTGGGCGGAGTGGGCGGACGATGCTGCGCTGTCGGATCTGCACCCGGCCAAGTGGTTCCTGAACGGTGCGCTGGATAAAGAGATTCGCCTTAGCTTTGCGCAAAGAATCCGGAAGACGCTCCCCGAGGCGTACCGGCACCTTATCGGACCCGAGAAGGACCAGGACGTGCCAGCCTTCAAGTACAAGAATCCAGGCACCCCATTCTCCGCCGAGGGCCAGGAAATCGGCGCGCTGCTGCGCCGCAAGGCCACAGACGAGGAGATCCAGCCCACCATTGACGCCATTCAGGCGCAAGCCAAGGAGCGGGCCCTGGACCCCGTCGTCGCCAGCACGGACGTGTTCGTGACGGCCATTTGCTGGGTCGGCTCCAAGTCGCTGAGCCACGTGCTCGCCTGCATCGATCGGAGCAAGGTTCGCCTCATCGAAGCCGGCGCGGCCTCGCCCGCGGCCAGCGGCCAAATCATCTCGTCCGTCATGGCGTACTGGCACGCGCACCCCGGCGTGGCGCTGTCCATTATCGAGAAGCTCCTCAACTACTCGATCCTGACGCCATTTTCCGTCGCCGACTGGGCGATCCTAGCGGATAGCGCTTCACACAAGGGGTCGCCGGGCGCGGCGCTCGCGCAGCCGCACATTTACGAGGCCATCTTCAACACCGTCTCCAAGGTGACGGCGCGCGTACGCCAGCTCGTCACGGCAGCGCCCAACAACAACAGCGAGGCCGCCGCGGCCGCCGACGAGGAGGAGACGCGCGCAAAGGAGGTGGCTGACATGACGGAACTGTTCCGCACCATCAACGACGCGCTCGAGGCGTGGGCGGCCGGCAGCAAGGACGAGCTGATGCAGCAAGACGGCGCGAGCGAGACGGACGATGCGCTGATACGGCAATGGGGCCAGCGCTGGCTGCGCGTGTTTCGACGCCGTGCGGCCGTGGAGGCGGCGTTTGTGGCGGAGGCGACCAAGGACAAGATGGTGGTGGATGGCGAGAACGGAAACGCGTAGATGAAGAGTGCGAGGGAGAAGGAGGCGAAAGTGTATACTAAAACGGGTTCTTTTTTTTTTTCGATTTCTTTTTCTGTTTACCGCTTTCAAAACGGCTGCAACAGTCACGGATAGGATTTTGGGAACATGGCTTTAAAGAGATATCGTTACAATCACAAGAGGGCTTCACCTGGCTCGCGCTCATGGTTCGATGCTTCGAGTGATGCAACACGAAGTAGGAGAAGGGAAGAGTCTCCTCTTCCTCAGTACAGTAGACGTCAACCTCTCTCTATGCATCCCGATGAGCTGCCTCTGTATCATTATTGCCCAATTGATGTGCTGATGAAGCCCGTCGTCCACCTGGAACCAGGCCGCCGCCGTCCTGCCAGACCGCGCAGACTGGACCTTGACCATTCACTTTGCGTGGCAGCACGGGCTCTTTGTCAACGTGCAGCGGTTTCTCTCTTTCAGCCACGACAACGATGCCGCCCAGCAGCAGCAGCAGCAGCAGCAGCAGCAGCAGCGCTCTGGTTCGAGGGCGACGGCAACCGCCCCCCCCGCGTCGCGTAACTGCAGAATCATGCGCCTAGATCAGCGTGTATATTTCAGCCATCATCAGCTAGAGGAATCAATAACGGCTGGCTTATTATACCCCTGTTATCCATACATAGAGAAATCGATCCGCGGGCATAGTCTCTTTTACATGTTGCATAAATGTGACACATTACAACTGGGCATGCGCGGAGAAAAAAAAGTCCACCGGCTCAGATCACCAGGACGTATCTACAAGTTAATAATGCTGTGCAGATGGGCTGAAAAGGCCAGTCTCGATCTCTGCCTCACTCACTTTCATGGGAAAATCTAGTCAAATGTGTCGTGTGCTCCTACAAACCTCCCCTCCCACCACCACCAGACCCCCATTACGCAACGGGAGCTCAAAAGCTTGCGGCGGCCTAGTTAATATTGAGAGCGGAAAACTCTTCTCCAAACATATGACTTTTCAAATTGTTGAGCTCCTTGAGCAAGCAAGCCGCAGCGACGACGCGAAAGCTTTGGAGCGGCGCGGTCCCGCTGCTGACTGCTTGCTCTCCGTCCGCCGATGGCTCACAGCCCACAATCAAGCACGCCCAAGACAATTGAAGTGCTCTGAGCTCGTCGTAATCGTCTATGTCGCTCTCCTCGTCTCCCGGATAGGCCGTGTTGCCGCCGCGTTGGTCTGTCCCGTCGCGGATGAGCTTGACGATCCACGTCATATGTCTGTCAATTTCGTCTTTGAGTCGGATCGACTGCTCCCGCTGCTGCCGTGACTGCACTCCTCTCTTATTGAGAATCGACCCGCAAAATACTTCTGCTTCGGAAACGGGGGTGCGTGGATTGTCTGAAGATTGCCACATGCTGTCCGTGATCGCATCCTCGTATCTGTTCCCTCGGTTAGTTCTGAGCAGCGTGCATGGTCCAGTAGATAATGGGGTTGACCAACAGTCCGCGGATATTCCATGCTTGTTCATGATGACGACTGTAGTTTGTCTCGATGCCCCATGAATTCAGTTCAAACTGAACTCGTCCCAACAGCTGCTTCCACACTGACGGACCGTCCGTGGGAATGGGCCTGTGTATGTCTTCGTTCCAAATTTTCCCCTCGTCAATCTCGCGATACAAGTGGCCGAGTATCTTTTCAGACCGATGATACCTAGGTTTGGCAGGGGTCATGTCATTTCCGTCATCGTCGTCGTCCTCCGCTATATGGCCGATTTGACCGAGGTCGTAGAGATGAAGTGGAGGAGCGGGAGCGAGGCTTTTTATTGAATTCCAGTTAGCATAAGGAGACGACTGTCATTGTATCAAGGTAGGGTCGAGCTTACAAGTCGGGCCGCGAGCGTGGCGCCCGGGGTAAATCTCGCCAGTTGACGGCAATTCCAGTCTTGGAATAGTCAACGGCGGTCGAGTGCATCTCGGCCAGCAGAGTGCATTCAGGGTCCTCAGTCCCCAAATCTTGCACGTCGGCCATGATCTGGTGCCGAATGGCGATCAGTCCCAGAATGTCCGACTTCATAAAGTCGACAAAGAAATCGGCAATATCCTGGCGTGTCACTGGCCTATCGAGGGACGGAGGAACAACGCGGGTGTAATCAGCAGCTCCAAAGACCCGTTTAGGGCGAGCGCGAGGGTCCCAAATGACGTTATATAGGTCCCCGTCAAGATCGCCACCGCTCAGCTGGCTCGGTAGATCTCGAGAACCCTTCTGGCTGAACACGATGCAGTTTCTCAGGCTTCTTAGAGGGTGAGATTCGGGAGGCGTCACCATATTGACCCACTGAACGTCGCCGGGGTGCAGAGCAGGGGATCGAGTGACGATAATGGGACCGTCAGTCAAGGTGGTATCCAGACGCTCTCCGCTCTTACCCCGTGTCGCGTCGTAGGTAACGTAAACTTCATTTTCTTCGAGAAATCCAGTCTCATCCATGACTCCAAAAAGTGTAACTCCCTTGTGGACGGGGATTCTGGCCTTGTGTTTGAGCAGCCGCAGTTCGCGCAGGACAACGTGTTCCACAACAGCTTTGAGGAAGGCATCGCGGCGATAGTCAATTCCCATCTTATCAAGTTGTTTTATGAATGAAGGTAGACCAATGGCGCTCCCGATATCCTGATATCGCAAGAAAGTGCTGGTATTGAGGGCCGTAGCAGTAACAGCGCGCAGGAAGTCGAGCGCATCGTGTTGCAATGCCAGGAACCATGCATCGCGAGTTCCCATGTCTTCCAATATTTTGATGACTTGACGATTAAGGACTAACCGCAACGGTCTCGAAGCTAGGTCGCAGATTCCAAGTTCTTGCTTATCTTTGCTAGGGAATTTCATCATTGATTCCCGGCGCACGCAGATGACCTTGCCTTGCAATCTCGTGTCAAGCACGAGTAAGCCTTTGACGCCGGCCCAACGAATCTGGAAACATGTAGCAGTCGTAGACCGCCCGGGTAGTGCCTTGCAAAACTCTTCCATGGCTCCTCTCGACAGTGTACCCACGCCGTCGCTAAAGACGCGTTCCCCGTCGGCCGATTTGACGTCTGGGATATAACGAACATGGATGTCGGCCTTGAACAAGTCAACAGCATAAGGGGTCTCGGAGAAGGCTTGACCAATCCGCGCTGCGCATTTTGCCGGTATGCGAATGTCGCTAAAATCGCCCAGAGCGGCAAGGATGGTGTCGCGACTTTGACGCTGCCCATCCGCGCCGACAAATGGAGCCATAAACCAGGTCGAGTGGGATCGGAGGGACGAGTGCGAGAAACCCAAGAAAGAAAATTGCCTGCCAGCAATCCGAATCCCCTTGATGAGAACTTGGCGGTATCGCTCGTAGATGGCATCGTGGGAAACCTTGGGGTTGAAGGAAAGATCTTGCCCGTCTTCGTCGCAAAACGTGACGCGGAGAAAATGATCACCGTGATCGGGAAACATGCGTAAAACCCTGTTCCGGCTCTCCGGATCGGGGCCCTGCAGCTGGATGCGTGTGGGAGCTACCATGGCTTTGAAGACCCATGTTTGATGTCGCGGTACGCTAGCACCGTACACGCCCTGCCTGGACAGATCTCGACTGCGGTGATCGATCTCTTCCTGCGCTACGCGTTGCATAAAGGTCCCGGGGTCGACCTCGGCTGGGTCTGTACCAGGGTGAGGATACGGAATATTGCGCAGGAGCCGTTTCATGGTGTCGACAGTGAAGGGCGGGGTCTTGCCTTTCCAGGCGGGATCACTGGCCGTATTCTCGATGATTTCGAGTACACGCAGTCCGCTGTGTGGATGTAGGTAGTTGTTCCAGACGAGCGTCTCAACTTGAAAGAGGATCGGGAAGGGGAGTGCATGTTTAGTGGCATTACCGAGGCTCTGCATCTTGCCTTCGAATGCCTTCATGGCAGTAGAGTAGTCCTCGACGGTAGGTATCGGGGAAGATGTAAGCGGGATGCTCTGGTGGTTCAGCGAAAGAATATCCTGGCGCTTCAGAGCGCGGACTGTTGAATTGTAGCCACCAGCAAGCGTCAGTTGGTATACCAGGCAGTGGGACACGTACTTGGCATGATTCGGCCATAAAGGAAAGCTTGTTTGGCGCTCCCACTTTGCGCCACGGTCATCAAGATCCGTACGTGCAGCGTAGAATCTGGGAGGGTCTTCCAGGATCAATGTCATGCGCTTGGACCCGTCATCCAGGATGACTCCTTGAATAACGTGATAGGGTATGTCCATTCGAGCGATCCCCTCCTGGTGCACCGTTAGGAACTGAGGGCCAAACTTGGCACTGGCCTCAAGACGATGATGGATCTGCTGTATGTACTTCAGCCCCAGTTCTGGCGGCGCAAAGACAATCTTGCCACAGGAGACTGCGTTGATGGAACAAATGATGGCCGGTGCTGGCTGGGCCCTGTCTGGCTTTTTCTGGCGCTCATCGCGCTCGTGCCTCAGGCTATGCAAGGCCAGCTTGTTCACCTCTCTCCTACTCCTCTCCGCATAGATGGGTGTGGATAGTAGGTGCAGCCGCGCGATATCCCGAAGACGACCACCTGAGGGCTGCTGCTTTTGATGCTTTTTGAGAGGCGCGCCACCATCGGTGGGTTGCGGCTTTTGGGGTAATGGGAGGGCGGCTACTTTGCCATGCGTGTTGAGAAACACGTCACCATCGCTGCGGTTGAGAAATGAGACCCAGGCCATGGGCTTTCGCTTTGGTTTATCGACAATGAAGTCGACGATGCCGAGAGCATTGAGAAAGGGCGTGAGTTCTTTTTTGAGACGGTCTTCACCCAGATTGACGGGGACATTCTTCAAAAAGACTTCCATAATCTTTTCGTCAAAGGCGACTGCCTCTGATGATCTCTAACCCGAAGTTGAGGAGGAAGGAGTGACCAGGTAAAGATGTGGGTGGGAAAGAGCGTAAGATGCGACTCGTTCTCTACGCAAGTGCCCGGACGTCGGTTGCTATTTGAATGCGAGGCATAACTGCGTTGCTGCGGTTCAGATGATAAGCACAAAGCACAATGAATTATTCCAGTTAATGCCTCCATGAAAACTTGGGTCGATATTACCGCCGGTATGCTGAGACAATGCCCCGCCCCTGCTCATACCGTCCAATCCTGAGCCACAGGGGCGAGTGGGCACTTGTATAAATATATCCCTATGTACTATTTATGTTGGATTAATTATACGTCGAAGCCTTTCATGAATATATTTTGTACACCAAAAACAAGCTTTAGAAAAGGCTATTCTACATAATAATTCCAATAAAAAGGGAACTTTTAACTTGATCTAGGCCATATATATATCATATAA
>JAPFSE010000217.1:0-44284 GCA_030777785.1 Beauveria caledonica | reverse complement strand
CAAGTGGGTGGTCGACGTTACTGACAATCAGCAAGTGATCAGCACCAGATTCAAGTATCTATCCGAGGGAACCCGGCGCTACAAGGATTACCAACAGCGCAAGGCCGGTAGTCCTCGATCATTCACCAGGGCGCCAGAATACCTAATTACTATAGGCTTACAAATGTCAACGGGATGGTGTTTTGTATTTACCTAAGCCAAACCACCGAGTGGAGGAAAGAAGCCTACTCTGCATTGTGTTTTTCGCCAACCTGTAGTTGTCTAGTGGATTCGCGTAGTGATATCACTAATTAATAAAGTCATCCCGCCGGAGGGCAGGGCTCCCTACTAGAGATTAATAATTCGGGTTATTGTGGTACGGAATACCCACCTAACTATAGCAACGCCTTTTTCCTTTTCTCATTTCAATCTACCACATCGGGATACAAGCGCCGGTCAAATAAAGGCATTCCTGGCTCATTCATAGGTTATTCTTCACTAATGTGTCATTATTCCCAAGCAACTGCGCGATCTCGACGTCACTGAGACATCTCCAGCGCCCAGGTCTGACACACTCGGGACATGCCGATGCAGCCAAAACCTGGTCTGGGCAGGAGCTGTGGCCGCGATCAATATAACCCCCCAAAGAATACGACAAAACATCGGACAGCCTCTTACGCCGTTCCCCATTGTTTTGACGACACCAAGTTCATCAGCCACACATCATACACCCATAAACCCACCATGAGCAACGGTCGCTGTGCTGTGCCACGAGACCGTGCTGTTGCGGCTCTCTGCCGACACATCCAATCATCCCAGTAATGGGCGTGGCTGAGGTGGGACGTAGACCAGGTTTGCAATGTCATGACCTCATACCAGGCCTCGTGGCCATGTACTTCACACAGTGGCGCCACACTTCACAGCCCTGCTTAATATAGCATCTCGAACGGGCTTGGTTGATACCCAAGCCCCCGTCGCCACGCAAGCACTGTAGAACTTCGCATCTGGGCCAGCCATTCTCAAACTCGAATGTGGTGTTGTACTGCTGTGGCCGCCAAGGGGGCTGCGTCATGGAAGTCGATTCCCTGTCAATCAAACCGGACAAGAAACATTGTTCCACGCGATGAGGACTGCAGTCGGTGAAGAAAAATAGATAAATGCAGAGGTTCCCCAGCTCCCCAGCTGTGGAATTGCACAAAGCAGATACCCCTCGCATTCAGATCAAATAGCCATCTTCTCCAATACCCCCTCGCTTTAATCCTTAATTCCCATTTTCAAATACCATCCTCCATCATCATGGCCATCGACCGCCTTGTCAGCTTGATCCTCCGTGGTGCAGAGCTCGTCTTTGCGGCCATCGTCGCCGGTGTCAACGGCGAATACCTCCGCCACACCAAGGGCATTCACAACAACCGATGGCGCTTCATCTACACCGAAGTTATCGCGGCCCTTGGCATCTTCTTTGCCCTGATTTGGCTTATTCCTTTTTCGAGCACCTTTACCCACTGGCCAATCGACTTTGTCCTCAGCATTCTCTTCTGGATTGCGTTTGGCATCCTTGTCAACGTAAGTGAATTGGTTGTTTTCCATCGGCTTTCTCCAGTGCATCTCGAGTACTCACATCTATACTCACATCTATTTCTCATTTTAGCTCATCGGCAGCAGCTGCGGTCACGTATTCAACTGGAACAACGTCCACCCCATCCACGGCGACCAGTGCGGCAAGTACAAGGCCACCATCGCCTTCACTTTCCTGTGCGCAATCCTGTTCCTCGCCTCTGCTTTGATTGGCCTTCTCTGGACCCGAAAGCGTGAGCCTGCTGCCCACCGTGGTGATGGCGTCCACCAGGGACGCTGGTACCGCCGCGGAAACCGCCGCAGTGCCGTCTAAGTGCTGCCACCACCACCGCCATTCATTGCACTGAAACCCCCTCCCTGCGCATGACAGGAATAATGATAGCCTGCGACACCAATTTCTGTGCAATCAACGTACCTATTAAGATTTGTTTGATTGTGATTCATGATACCACAAAACTTCGACATACCCTACAGCGCTGCAATTTTTGCGATGCTATGATGAATGCTGTGTGATGGAATGTGATGGAATCAACTGCGATTTTTTAGCTATAGTAATGTTTTTTCCCTTGTGCTTTAATTCATTGAGTAATTTTTTCTTCATTTTGGTGACTCTCCCGTAACGATGGAACAACAAGCGCTGCGGTATAATAATAAATCTAATCCTCTCGTGTCGCGCTCGGTCGTCCACGCTGATCGCTTTTCTCTCTGCTGATGGCGCAACCACGCTAATCGGGTACCGCTAATCTAGCGTTCTATTGAAATTGATACGTACTTTGCGTTCTCTTCTTTTTTATCTCTGTGTAATTCCTTTGGAGATTCTATTACTGGTCTTGCTGGGCCTGGTTGGCGACTTGGCTAGGCATCTCCGCACTAGTCTACCAGTACAGAGTACATACCGTGATGCCTTGGCTGTTTGGGTGATCTTGGTTGCTTGGGCACACAAAGATGTCAGGCTGTAAGACCTTTTGTGCATGTAGCCTTGGCCAATGTTGATCATTTTCCAATTCACTCATGCAAAGCATGGCTTTCGACCTGCGTGAGCATGGTCCAGATCAACTCAAGAGCTCTGTATGTATCCACTGAGTGGAAATAGCAACAGTGTGCTGGTGAGACTGTGACAGTAATAATACCAGTAACGTAGCGCCGGCAGCCGGCCACAGAGGCCTTGGTAGTTGACCGAGACGAACTCTTACTAGTTGGAGCTTCTTTCTATGCCAAGTTTACGCAAGATGCCATGAGACAAAAGGACAGGCGTCGCGATCGAGATCTTAGCTGGAAATCCATGCTATAACGTGGCCAGCACCTCATCCTCACCCACTTGGCGCCACATGTGCCAGGGAAAGAAAACTGTGCGACGATCCCCAGCAGCCAACCCCGTGTTGCCAACCGCCAAATTGCCCGGCACTTTAAGAAACTGGGAGAGGACCAGATCTGCATGACCAATTACATTGGGCTCGTCTGAACCATAATTGGGCCGCGTTGCTGTCAAGGCTGTGCACAATCCAGAACCAAGGCGGGCAGGAAGTGGTGACGCCACCACAGCCACAATGAATGGTTATTACGGAGTAATTAGCAATTAGCTACCAGTAACAATAATAAGTTGGCCCAGTGCTCCACGTACAAAGCTGCAGTAATAATGCTGCGTATGTTTTGCGTCATCTTCCCCAGTATGTCGGCCCTCTTTTCCTTCCCGTCAGGTTACCTTGCTTGGTTGCCCTCTCCCCAGGGCAACCAATCTGCTGACGGTAAAGCATGGCTGCGAGGCATATTCAACTCGTCACTGGTGTTCGTCTTACCTCAAACCCCACCATCTTGAAACCTTTTGGCCAAACACGCGCCAAGGACACTCCAAGTCGCCTGGCCTAGCTTTGAACCCTCTCGTTCATCCGTCGTGCAAATTCCACGTCAGTATGACGCCGCTGCCGCACCTCCAGCTTTGCATTGCTCCAACGTGTGGCTGTTGTGGCTGCTCGGCTGGGGGCCGCAACGACCCGTCGACATCTATGACGACGGCCAAAGTGTATTCTCGATCATCACTGGGTAGGCAAACCCCGTTTAACAGTTTTCGTGACAGATGAGCTGAACAATGGCCTTGATGTCGACAGAGGCGTACAAGACGGAGGTTGCCCATGATCTCATTGTTCGCTCTTGCGATTCTGTCTATAAAGGGACTCTATTGCCAGCTTCGATATCATGATTTCCTTTTCCATCATCACACTACAAAACAAACAATCCATTGATACCCCCAAAATCATATTCTCAAAACCCTATCCCTCACACCTTATTTGATAAATTCGCCTCATTCTATCAGACACTTGCATTCAATTCACCATGTCTTCTATCGTCAACAAGGTCAAGGAGGTCCTGCACTCCGACAAGGACAAGGACACCAAGTACGATACCACCAACACCCACAACTCTCGCCTGGACGACACCCGCACATCTGGTCTTAACTCGGGAACTACGGGTGTCGCCGGCACTACTGGTGTCGCCGGCACACACAGCCATGCTACTGGCCCTGCCTCCAGCACCGCCGGCCCTCACTCTTCTAATGTCACCAACAAGGCCGATCCCCGCGTCGACTCTGACCTAGATAGCCGCAACCGCGTCGGTGGTGCCGGTACCACTCACAGCCACGGTACTGGCCCTGCCTCCAGCACCGCCGGTCCTCACTCCTCCAACATTGCCAACAAGGCTGATCCCCGTGTCGACTCTGATCTCGACGGCCGCAACCGTGTTGGCGGTGCTGGTGCTGGCGGTATTGGTGCCAGTGGTGTCGGTTCTGGCGTTGGTTCTGGTGTTGGCAGCGTCGGTGGTGCAGGAGGTGCTACTTCGAACTACGCTACTGGCCCTGCTTCCAACACTGCTGGTCCTCACTCTTCCAACCTTGCTAACAAGGCCGACCCTCGTGTCGATTCGGACCTTGACGGCAGCCGTCACCATGCCGGCGGTGCTGGTGGTATCGTCGGGGGTACTGGTGCCACCCACAGCCAAACCCACGGTTCCACCAACGCCGGTCCTCACTCCTCCAACATCGCCAACAAGGTTGATCCCCGTGTCGACTCTGACCTGGACAACCGTAACCGCGTCGGTGGTGCTAGCGCCTTCGGCAGCGGCCCCGGACCGGCCTCGAACACCGCCGGCCCTCACTCCTCCAACCTTGCCAACAAGGCCGACCCTCGCGTCGACTCTGACCTGGATGGTCGCTCTGGCGGCTACAACACCCGCAGCTCTGCTGCTGCCGCCGGTACCACTGGTAGCCACGGCATCCACGGACAGCAGTACAACACCACCGGTGGCCACAGCGGTCTGACCGGCAGCAGTGGTCTTAACACTACAACTGGCACTGGCATCAACACCACCACCGGAGCCGCTGGCGCTGGTTACGGGGCTGGTAACACCCTCGGCAGCACTGGCGCCGACCCTCTACACAGCCATGTTTCTACTGGCACCCACAACTCCCACGGTATCTCTGGCTCCCACGGCACCACTGCTGCCGCCGGTACTCACGGTGTTGCCGGTACTCATGGTGTTGCTAGTCACACTGGCCCTCACGGCACCGGCAGTCAACACACCTCTGGTCTCACCGGCACGACTGGTAGCACCGGTGTTGGAGGCACGCATAGCACTCACGGCACTACTGGCACTACTGGCCATCACAATACCTCTGGTATTGCTGGTACTACCGGCACCACCGGCCAACACGGTATTACCGGTCAACACGGTATTACCGGTCAACACGGTACTACTGGTCAACACGGCACCACCGGTCAACATGGTACCACCGGCCACCACGGTACTACTGGCGCCGGCGCCGGCGCCGTTGGCGGTACAGGTGCCTACGGCGGCCCCGGACCTGCTCCCAACACGGCCGGACCTCACAAGTCCGATTTGCTGAACAAGCTTGACCCCCGCGTCGACAGTGACCTCGACGGCAGCAAGACCGTCGGCGGCAACAACACGTACGCCCGCTCCTAAATGCGCCCAATAATTGGACGAATCAAAGGACTCACTTACTGACATTGGAGGGTTCTAAGGGCCGGTAGCTATGGGAAGGATCCTACGGATGCTGCACAGGTCCCCCCGTCCGTTTTGCAGAAACACATTGGTGGGCCGACTGTCCACCACGATGATGCTTTGCACGACCGCGAAGGTCGCCACAGCGCCGCCAATCGCGAGACGCATAGCGGTCTATAATGACGATGCGCGAGTATGAATAGCGATGATTTGTTACGAATCTATTTTTAATTTAGCTAGACATCTTTTCCGTACTACGAATCAAATTTGCTAGTTTTCAAAATTTGTTGAACATTGGGCATATGTGTAATATGAGTCCCTCTCCCAACCAGTGTTGTCCATGAATTGTTTACCACTTCCGCCATGTCTGGCATGCTGTTGGCTGCCAATGACGGAATGTACTGCCCGGCAGTAAGTAGATGGATTTTACAAAGTACTCGGCTTGATGCAAGTTTCAGCTGCTATCCCGATTAAAAGACTTTTCCCAAATTTCAGCTCGGTTTCGGGGTGCTTGACCGTCTTTTGCAAGCGTCTATTGAATGTCCAAATACACAGCCTCTGTAAATCTGGCAAGTGAAACGTGCAGCGTGTAGTGTTGTCTCGGGTCGGGCCAGCAAAGACGGGCCGTCATCTGATGCCACCCTGAAAACCCGATAACGTACGTACCAAGACAGATGTTCTTCCCGTGGCTGGGCTTTGTGAAGCAGAGTAAGACATGATCAGTTTTTCTATTCGGTTATGTCTTGAATGATACAATTGAGGCAGGTATAAAGTTGTACAAGCATACGGTGGATGGCATTTGTGCTTTTGCTCGTCAGCGGTCGTTTTTAAAAGATTGAGAATATTGCTCATGCCTCTGGCAGCGAATTGCAGCTCTTCTCCACGCATCATGGTCCGCGAATCAATGGAAGTATATTGGACAAGTGTAAGCGCATGTACGGACAGAGGCCGTCTCCTATACCTCGCATGCGCCTGGACAAGCCTGCAGTCTATATCATCTCGGTGACTGCCGAAAAGGTATTGGGCGGGTTGTTGAAAAGTGATAGATCACATAAAGATGGGCATGCCGAATTTGTTCAGCTCGCTATGGATGATGCATGATCGGCATTGGTTCATCTGACTCCGGCCCTGAGACATGCCGCGCTGCACTCGCACCGCACTCCAGTGCCGCAGATACCGCGAAGAGACGACGCTATAATCCGGGGGATGTCAAGGCTGATTGTTTTACGAAAGACTGGAACTAGCTCAGTTGCGGATCTTTATCTGCTAACACTTGTCTGATTAGTCTGCGCAGGGTCATTCGCCCACCAAAGTGGACAGGGCAGTCTGTGAAGCTCAACAAAGATACGTTGAAGCTCTACACACAGACACAGAACAAGAGATGGATAATCAGTTGTGGCCGCGTTTTCGCTTGTCTCGGTGCCCACGGATGGAATTTTAGTCTAGTCAAATCGCAAGACAAATCATTTTTGTTCTATTAATATAGGTTATGAAACCACAACTCATCAACTAGATTTCAGCAGATCACAGCGATCATCATATATGAAGGAGCTCCAGAGTAGCGTAAGACGAAATTTTTGGCATTTATTTATTTTTTTGCCACATTTGACCAGAAGTGTGCCACCTGAAGTTTAGACTCAAAGCCTTGCAGTTGTCGACCAATATATGCAACCTTCCTCTTCCTCCCCTTCTGCTGTCTGCTATGCTACTGCTCGAGTTCTGGCTAGCCGTTGGGGGACCAAATCCAACAAAAGACCAGTTTGGTGCCTCTCTTGTCGATTTTGGCCCTTTCCATAATTTTGCAAGTTGAACCTCGTAAAAAACCCTATTTAGGGCAGCGATGCAGTTATTGTCAACCCTTCACCATACAACGTCTACCAGTCCTCCGTCGGTGCCTGTACTTGGCTGCCCCGCAACGGGCCACACCTCACATCCCGCCAAAGCGCTCACTCACTCACTCACTCATCAGCAACACAACTTGATCATCCCCAAAGCATTTACTCACTGCATGTCGCATAGCCGTCGCATCCAGGGCAGGATGCAAGACACATGATGTCTGCTCCCATCTCCCAGGCCCTATGGGACGCCCGGATACCGCTGCTCATCACCCACCCCTTGGCGCCCACCACGCCCTTCATCACCAGCATCCCGCGCTTTTCCTATCTCGCGCTGCTGCTGCCGCGCCTGTCCGCATTCTTCAGCACGCCCTGCTCCAGCTTCCATTTCGAAGATGTCGTGCTGCGCAATCTCGCCGTGGGCCTGCTGGTCGACCTGTACCAGCCGTCGCTGCCGTGGCGGCTGGTTGTCAATGACGGCGTGAGCTGGGACATTTCCGACACGTTTCTCAACGCAGCCAAAGAGGTGCGTAGTTTCTGCCCTCCGTTCTTGGTGGCTCAGGGGCACAGCTTTGCTGCACTTTGATCAACACTCGCTCACGTGTGCACAGGCAGATTATGTTCGCAACGGCAACGCCAACCAAATCATGAAACTGTCAAAGGGCGACACCACGCAGCTCTGGCACGCCGTCATTGATAATGACTTGGCCGCCTTTTCCCGCATCAATAACCGCCTGCTCAACGCCCCCACGGCCCTCAAGCATGTCCCCATGCGCATCTACTTACCCCTCGCGCCGGGAGGCAGTGCAGGCGGCGGCGGCGGCGGAGAGCCGACGGTGGATCAGCAGCAGGGCGGCGACGCCTCAGCCGCGGGCGCCTTCAAGATTATTCAGTCTCTGGTGCAGCCACTCGGCGCTGATCGAAGGCCGAGACTTCTGGGTCAGGCGCTGAAAGAAACGATGCCGAGGCTATTCCCGAGCAGCAGGGATCCTGTCATGGCAAATGTTCTTCTACACGGAGTTGCGGTGCCATTCGATGCCCCGCTGGCAGATCTCATGAAAGAAGCGGCCTATCCTGATGGTTGGCTAAGTTTTGTCGTCGTTGTTTTGTAAACCCTTTGTAAAGAGCTTAGGCGGATGTCTTACGTAGAACGAACATGATTTTTCCATAGCGGGATGGAGTCGGGGATATATATTGAGTTACTTTGCGCATTCTATTTAAACGACGTGTCGTGTTCTGGGTCATGTGAATGTGATGCTTTTCCCCATGAGGCTCTTGTATGCATCATCCACCGCCTTGCGCTTACGTGCGCGGACCTGTTCATCTTCATCAAGCTCCTCGATATCCTCGACATCGTCAGGACCCGGGATCGTCACCATCCATGTACGTATGTGCCCATCCAAGTGAGCACTGTAAATCGTCCCCAGTGATTGCGCGCCACCCATGACAGGCCCAAGTGCGCGACAGCCGCTTCCGCCAGCACCCCTCCAAGCCATGGTCGTAATCCTGTTTCGACCAATTTCAGCGCTGCGCGGACCAACAGGATTCGTCACACCAGGGCTACGTAGGCGCGTGATAACGGTACCGTCCTGCATATTTAGCACCAGCATCTCTTGATCATTAGCCCAGACCAAGAAATCCCCAGTGCTGCACAGTCCCGATGGCGACAGGAGCATGTTTGCTGTTTTTGGGTGCTGATTTTGTATGAGTGATCCAAAGCTGGCAAGTGTATTTGCACCAGTATCAGCATCCCAGACTCGAATCTTGCGGTCTAGGCCCGCTGTGACAATGTATCTTCCATCATCTGTCCATTTGATTCCATTGACTGCTTCATCGTGTGCTTGGGATGAGGCCCGAAAATGGGGTTGGCGGCTCCAGTCGGCACCATTCGCAGCTGCAAGAGTAAAGCGATGCACAATGCCGAGCGAGTCTTCCTGATCGAGTTGAGCGACAACGCCGCCTGCGCGCCGAATGTCCCATATACGTACTTTGCCATCTGCATGACCGCTAGCGAGGATATGCTCGTGTTGCGGACTCCAAGCTGTACTGAGCACCGGCCCTCCATGTGCCACGAGAGCTTGCACCGCGGCACCGGATTTGAGGTCGACCAGTCGCACATTGGAGTGCTGCGTAGCGCATGCCACGAGCAAATGGTCTGCCACAGGACTTGTTGCGTGTGAGTAGATGGTGGCGTTGAGAGGAAACTCGGCTGACAAGGCTGCGCGCGGCGTTGACCACAGCTTCAACGTCTTGTCGAATGAGCTGGAGAGGAACGCTCCCGAGTCGAAGGGATAGAATGCAAGATGAGTAATGCCATGGCTGTGGCCCCTGTTGCCCCTGCTGCGCGCGTCTTGTGTCGAGCGCGCTATTGTCAGTGCCGGCCTGAAAGTGTGTAGCGTGTGAGGACTCGGCGCGCTTTCCAGATCCCATATCTTGATGGAGCCGTCGGCACCACCAGATATCATGAGACGCCCGTCAAACTTGTCGACATCTAGGGCACTGACACCGGCACCATGAGCACGGATATTGTGTGCCCTCTCCTCGACAACCGAGGAGGAGCTGCCGCTTGTAGGCCCTTGCGAGGTTATCACTTCACCATTGAAGCGGTGCTGCGGCGCGGGCGCAAAGGTGCGGACAAGGTCGCTGGCAAGAATGCGCGCAAAGTCCTGCGGCAGGAGATCACCAGTCTCACGCGCGAAAAGACGAGTCTGCATTCATCTGATTCGTACGACAGCTATGGCTGTCGAATTTCTAATAACTCTTCTTTTTCGGAATGGAGATGAGATGAGAACAGCGAGTGCCAGTCCTTAAGGTTGCGACACTCTCTGACAAAGAGCGCTGAATACAGTGGGTCTAGCTGTCATCAGTACCTACCTAGGGAACGCCGCGATTCCTTCACTGAAAACTTGCAGCTTCCAACAACCACCACATATCGACGTTTGGGACACAGGAGACAGGCGAAATGCCTTGAAATTAATCGCAACCATTGCTCTTTTTCTACAAAGTCACCAGGCTACTGAGTCTGAGGCGGACGATAACTATGGCCTCGGAGGACGAGCCTCTGAGTCGCCAGCAAACACCTGATTTTGATTCCTCTGCCCAAACGCCTGGCATTGACGAACTAGATGACTTACACCAAGCCGAAACAAGTCGCAGCAAGCGTCGTGTTGCCACTGTCTACGATGCAGTCGCTGGTAATTCATTTCAAAAGTGCCGCCCGCGAAAGTCGATGCTGACGCTACTCAGGCAGGCTCTCTTACCACAAAGGCGCCCTAACCAGAGGCGAGGACAACAAACCTGCTCCTGTCACCAAATACTCTCTTCACGAGACAAAGTATGGGCCAGACGAGGTGCTATTCCGACGCAAGGACGCTCCCCCGCGCTATGCTGAGCACGATGTGTACTACGCGCACGAGAGGGACCTCCCGCGTGGCGGTCGCGGCGTTTTGCCAGAGAGCGATCTGCTCAAGGCCGTCCACGACTACTCGGGGCGATTCTACGGGTGCATGCGACGTCGAGGCAATGCTGCCGCACAGAGCTGCAACGTTGACGAGGCCAGCATGGATGAGACAGCCCTGCTCGCGTTTGGCATCCTGCTCGAGGAAGCTGGCCGCGATGTCCTAGGCAAGAGGGGCGACATGGTGTTCACAGAGGGTGTCGTGCCCGAGGATAAATACAAGGAGGCCGCAAACCGCAGGAACAAGCAAATATTGCCTGACACTGTCGGACAGCTGGACGGTATCCCACGCCAATCTCAGGTGAAGAGGATGGCCAAGAGACGCAGAGTCGACAGGCGGAAACGGGCAGGGCCTTGAAAGCGACCCATCACATACGTTTCCCGTGCCTTACTCGCGCCCATTGAGCTCAGTGCAGCATGTGGTACAGGTAAAATGCATATGCAACTTTGAGCTCACCGCCTGTGCCCGCCGAAAGCCGGCTGACATCCTCAAACGACATCGGTGTCTTGGCCGCGTGTTACCCCACGAAACACGGCTGGACGTTTGTTGCCCATGTCGCCTAGTCTCGGAAGATCTTCCCAAAGATCTTGCCTCTTCTAACAAGGTTGTGACGAAACAGACTTGCTGCAGGCAAACGGCACTGCTGTATTGTGATTGCATGCTCAGGGCCCTGTGAGTCTTGGCCAGTGCGCATGTCGCGGCAGAAGCCCCTCGCCCCTCATTGATACGTGAGTCTATGCTTGTGTCTCACCAGAATCTATGCTTACGATGTCTGCATACACAGGCTTGGGGGATCTCATTGAATGGGGTAAATCGGAGCTGGAGCTGGAGCGGTATGAATGCCTCTATTATCTGTCCCACAGCAGTCAATCCGCGCCGACTATCATTCTATTACAACATATGTTTGGCAAGAACTGTCCGTACCCACATATTGTGCAGCCTCAAGTCAAGATTCCCGATGCCATGTGGTGCACATCGTATCGGTTGGTGCATCGCAGTGCCAGGCCAGTGCTCTGCAGTGTGCATCCGAGTGGCCCACCGACCTCACATGCCAATCCAGCGTCTCAGCAGGACTTCGATCACGTAGTATACAGGTACCTGGGAACCTTAAACAGCCATAGGCGCCTATCGGAGCGCGACAATTGTTGTAGACTGTTTCAAAGTTGCTAGACAGAAGGGCAAACGAATGAAGGGTATGGAAGCAAGGTAACTGCAGAAGATAAACTTGTTTGATAACTGAAGATACACAATTTAGTCTCATACAGCATCTCACTCATGTCAGTTATGTATACTTTCGACGCGTAGGGCCTTGCGTGGACTATGAAGGCGTAGATGAATGACGAGCACCAAATATTCTCGAAAATGAAGGCTATTTCTTCATCAACTCATAAAATGTGCACACATCAGAACTATTTTTGCAACACTATAGTGAAAAGAAGCTGGTTCAAATGAGCTCCCAAGGTACAAGTCGCAGATCAACCTGGCTGGAAGCGTGCTTACCATGGTGTCCTTGTCAAACGAACGATTATTCGGTGCCGTTTCGACCATGACCGACAAACTCGAGTGACTCTTCAACAATCAGAGACTGACGACCGGGAAGGATGCCACTTGTGCAGTGACCAGTTTCTGCCCCTCGGACATGCCGAACGAGGCGCATTTCTGCCAAACCACAGGACCAGGTGGTGGCGGAACCGAAGTTGATCATGATTCCATAATTACCAAAGAACCGGGCACCAAGTTGCACAAAGTATTTGATATCCATTAATTCGTCTGTATCAGCTTGATTGAATCACGGTACCTGGAGGGCGGCGATTGCTGCGACTGCAGCCACCACATGTGCATCGTTCAGATCTGATTCGTTCCTGATACGCGGCTATATTGACCAGTCAATAATGACCGGGCCGAACCTGCCATGCCAGGATTCTTCCGGCCTGTTATTCCGCACATATCTGTGTCGGAATTTAAAAAAGAGGCGCGACAAGGCTTTCCACGGCGCAAACAAAGCAGCAGAGGAGGGGGGAGGCGTCTGCCAAGCAGATTGGGCAAAGCCAAGGGGAAAACAACATACAGAAACGTCGGATGAACGAGACGAAAGGGGCGTGTGAGGATAAAGAGGCATCACTGCGAGATTGACAAGTGCCTGCACTACTAGGAGGTGCTGCGGCCGCCATTGTCCATTTTGCACCTCAGTTCACAACAAGTTTGTGTGGCTTTTTTGGGTGGCCGCCATCCGACCATATTACGCCACCAAAGCTGTTCTCGGCCAGGGCCGACCAACCTAGCAACCTGTCGTCCTGCGTCGATGATAGAGTGGCCGACCAACCGCTACTGTCATCTTGATGGAATCCGCACTCGAGCTCATGTATTTGTGCCGCACGGGCTTTCTTCAAGGCCTTGATACATGACCTGCAAGTTCTCTCCTTGTGACCCCTTGTCACCTCGAGCCGACCAGGATATTCAGCATGGCTCGTGCCATTGCCAGTGCTTTATTATGTGGCAGTCTGGGCTATCAAGGTTATGGGTGGCAGCACTTTACAAGCCACTGGCCTGCCAAGTAATTAGCTTTTGCCATGTCACTATCTAAGATGGTCGGAGATTCATCTCCTGCATGATGTTGTCGGCATGTCCGTTACCCTTGCAGATAAGTTTATAGCGGTACAGTATTCGCTGGCCGCCCGCCTCGACAACCAGGGTGGGAAGAGGGGTAGCCGTGATGCATGCGGGCGTTCAAAATGTAAGGCGTTTGGGCGAGAAGAAATGCAAGGCGCAGGAGTCAGGGGAAGAGCAGAGCACAGCTTGACTCTGTTGGGCGTAACCGACTCGCCGGGATATTTGCTTTGTTGGTCTGGCGTACCGATACATCCAGCCATTTGGGGATCTAGACCTCCATTGGTCGGGGCCAAGAAGAAAAAGAAACAATCAGTAGTGCGCTTATTAGCGATGTCCACTCCCCACGCCCTGGTCTGATATCGTGCATATGACTGATGTCATGTGCCTTTCTGGAGAGGTCCGCCAATACGACGACTTGCCGCACGATCGCTCGGCGATGAATGGGACTTTCAATCTGTCTTTCTTACGGGCACCTTGCATGCGCTTCGTAGACGGCGAGATATAGGTCTCGAGTCACATAGCTTTGCATACTTGCTAATTGGTGTTCCGTAGTGAGACTCTTGCACAACGCCTTTTCGCACGCAAAACGCGCGCTCTCGCTTCTTTTTCTCTTTTTTGCCTGCACCGTCGGACCCTCTGCTCTGTTGTCTCGCACCTTTTACCATGAATGGGCACCATGGTGCGGCTTGGCACCCGTCTGGCATGCATGCATGTCGTGCTGAAGACTGGCGACGTGGCCGTTGCCAATATGCTGGATTGTAACGCCAACCTGCAGGCCATACCTGAGACCCTGTCATCTTCTTTGCTATCAGCTGAAAGACCAGCCAAATGCTGTGAGCAAGGGCTCAGATAGTGGCCTTGCGATGCATTATAGTCGCATCCATGCTTGCAAAGCAAGACCTGAGGCTCGCGGAACAGCCATGCAAAGAGCTGGAGTCGCGATATATGCTAGCTATTAGCCTTTTAACAATGTGCCGCTTAGTTCGTGCGCGCTTGATAGGGGCTGATATGTGCTGCAATCCATCAGCTTCCACGTCACTGCGAAGTAGTTGACGTCGTTTACTTTCCTCTTGAGGCTCAGGCGCCAAACAGTTGCGCAAAGAGGAAAGAATCGTCCGCTGGGTTGCTGGTGACGTCGCAATATTTCCACGTCATTTCAGAGGTGAGCAACGAGAGAAGACACGATGCAATATCGTTTTTTGAAATGTGACAGAACCATTGTGTGGAAACCGCCACCCCGCGGTCGGAGCCAGGATGTGGTATCCTTGCCTGGTAGTAATAAACGTTGCGCCCACCTCCTGCCAAACCGTCTTTCGTCAGTTCGGTTCAAACACGCATTGCAAGTCATTCAGAGAGGAACTCAATTCAATCTCCAATCTCGTAGCCAGCGTTGGTCTATGGAGAGCTTCTGTCCGCTCAGCTCTGATCTGCCGTTTTGTTATACGAGGTCCGGAGGGTCTGCATCGTCTGAGACATTTGGCTCGCTTCTGAAATGGCAATGTCTGGAATATGGGGAATATTGGCATTTTGATACGAATCTGGTAATCCTGCGTTGCGCCTCTTTACTCTAGACATGTAGAATCGAATGGGGTACGGGGTAAACCTCCGCAAATAGCATGATCTCTATCAGCTGTTGCGCTCTTTATTTGCCACCAGCGTCATGCATTGCTTTTTTTAGAGGGGGGAGGCTGGCTTGCATTTACTGCATCGTGCGTCCAGATCTACCGGGTATGGCTTTCCGGGCGATCGCGAATTGGTTCACCAGGTTAGCGCTGTCGTAGTGCCGGCGACTGGCCAATGGTGAATGTAACTCTGATTGGCATTGTGGCAATGTCCTGGCAATTGAAACTTTGCCGTCATACCAGTATGCAGTGCAATTAGGCGGTCAATGTGCGTTGGGCGAATCCCTACCCTGTGCCAGGTTTTGCAACATCTTCCAGATCTCAATCAGCCGCACTTTCTAGCAATCGCCAGCTGTTGCTACCTTGACCTTGGTGAGACCAAGGGTTCGACCGTTATAAGGGGGAGGTATACGAGACAGCGTTGTGTCATATTGGTTATATTGTCGTGGCTGTCTGGCCTCATTCGCTGGTCAGCATAACTAACTAGTACTTCTTATATCTTCCGAGTTGAGGTGTCTAGCTGGCGTGGCGGCGCATCCGTCGAGGCTTCAGTAGCACTGCAAGCGACCGACATTCTCAGCCCCCTTTTTGAATATTGTTCGGTAAGAAAGAACAACCTGGGCTTATCGGGCAGTTTTTCTTTCCCGCTATTGCATCGTGGCCCTACAGGATCAACCGCCAAGGTAGCTCAGTTGGCACTTTCACTATGCAGACCGCCAGGCCGGGGGCCACGTTGTGGTTCGGATCCTCGAATATTGTAGCGGCATCACTACACAACCCCCATCTCAAAAAATCGTCGACTCAGGAAGGTAGAGAAAGACCAATGCGTCGTGAGGATTTCGGCATGAATGAGCTTGCCAAGCACTGGTATACTTTGTGTGTTCGCAGCAAGAGCAATGCCAAACACATATTAGTGTAGCGAACAGGTAAAATCGTCGATAGCGTTGGCCGCGGGTTAACTTGCATCAATCAACTTGCTCAAGCTGTCATTACCGAAAACAAGGTCAAAGTCTTTCGAAAATGACGGCTCGAGCCCGGTCAATGCACTCAAGCCGCATGAGAGAAAAATGCGTATGTTTTAGCGTTATTATGGAGCATAGCGAGACCGTACCGCAGTTCTGGACACACCAACAAGGGGGCTGGAGATTATGGCAGCTCTGATGCAGGCTCTCATTGGCGCAGCCATGTCGGAAATGTTTGTATGGGTGGGACTCGGCAGATCTCTGAGAGCCAGCAAGGGTCGACAAGTGACGAGAGCGTCATTCTATGCAGCAGGAACCCCAGCCACGCCGGTGGTCATGAGAGACACGGCGGGCTCGGATGTCAAGGTTCAGGTGGCTAAGTCGCGGGAATGCAGATAGTAGCCGATACAGGCATGTGCCTGTGTACGAATATTGTCCAAATCTTTGGTGTCTGGTGATGCAGGCTGGTCTTTTCCCCGAGAGCTCCGGCAAAGATTCATACCTACTAACTTGGGTTCTGGCATGAGTAATGGCACTGGAGCCGAGAAGCGGAACACATGGTCAAAGAATAGGTCCTATTCGATGTGGTCTTCCGTTTTCGCACGTCCATTATCCTTGCTCGAGAAGGCTGCGGCGCTCTCCGATATGAGAACCCTCGTACCGAGCTATGTCTAGGGTCTAGCGGCAGACTGCATTGGTCCCGAAGCTGTGGTAACCCCCCTTCGTAAGAGCGACTAGTTAGAAACCAATGGTGCAATGGCCAGTGAAACAGTCGAGTGGTAATCTACTATTCTTTGATGAGTACCAGGCTACCAGTAGGTCGGGCCGCAGCCTCTCATGACTAGTTGGGAACAGAGGCGAGATCTTATCCTGGGGTCACCCGCTGAGTATTCGAGCAGCGTTATTATTAGGCGAGTAGGGACCGGGCAAAATAACATGTCGCAAACACGTCATGGTGTGGTGGGCAAGACATCGCATGTGACTGCCCAGGGCGGGCGAAACACGTTGAAAGTGTCGTGGGCACCGAACACTTGGCACGCTAATAAATAGAACATCAGTCCGTGTGGCGGCCTTGGTGGAGAGCGTTATACAGCAGGGCATTGATGATGGCACTGGCGGCGGGACTCATCACAGCCGAGCGTGTTCCATTGTCGAAACTTTGTTCGAGAAATCGACGGCGATGCCGGGGAAGACACTGCCGGCGAGGGGCATGTTACATTTGTAGAAGCATTGGCAGCCTCGTCCCTGCCCCCCTCCACAACGCTCAAGAACCAAGACAATTGCCCAAGACTCCAATTGCGACGGAACGGGGACGCGATTGGGCAAGAGATTCCGGCCAAAGCCACCAATGCAACGCTGGTGAACTCCCTAATTTGCCAGGCGGTGCAATCTTGATGGAGCTTGAAAGGGCTGCCTCTTGATTTGTTAGCGATGGTTTTAGAGTTTGAAAACTGCGAGCAGCGATCGTTTACAGCACCGCGTTTCATGACATCGCAAGCGACGATGTGCGCTGTATCTGCAGCCACTGCAGCGACACGCAGCAAATCCATGTGGCGGAAACGGTCGCCGATCAAATGATTAACCAGGCGTGTGAGTGGCCAACTAGGACAATGCTATAACTAGCAAGTAAAAAGGTGGAAAACTTGAGTTTCATCAATAATAGATGAATCTTCTCGGAATGGCTCTTCTGATTTCTTCCAGAAATCGTTCGATTTGTCGCGTTCCATATGTGTATAGTTATGCCATCTTCGCAGTAGATAATGGCGACTGCCTCTGTTGCGTCATCCCCCTGCGGAGTTTGGCTATCTCTGACTCTCTGAGCCAACGAGGCGTCCAGGTTGCGTTCCTGTTTCCTCGTGTGGGGAGTTGAAGAGCTGAGCGATTAGTACGGATGTCGCTTTCAAAAGTTATGTCTGCCATAATTTCAGAAGCAGGGATTAAACAAGGATCTTTATAGGGATTAAATAAGGATCTTTACAGGGCAAATACATACGATACATAATCCCTAATCAAGATAAAATTATAGTATTATAAAAATATTACTATAGCTAGGTAGCTAGGTCAGTGTGTGATGGCTTTAGTACCCCCCTGTATAGAGAGAGAGTATCATAAGGTACCTTCTAGGGACCCTAGTAATGGCTTATTTCTAGCGCCAGACATAACTTTTGAAAGCGACCTCCGTACATACTGAGTGAATGAGAGGCACGACCCCTATTTATTCTGAGGAGACAACAGAGTACGAATATGCCTTGCCGCCGTGTCTATTTTGGTCCACGATTTAGATTAGGTTGAACCGGCTAGAATGGCAGCTACCGCGGCGGCGTGGGCGGCGTCAAGTCAGCAAAGGGCGTTTTCAGCGTTTTCAGGTTCTCGGGTTCTCGGCCATTCACATAAACTGGCAGACGGGACAAGAAAGCTAGAAGACCAGCTGGTTGGCTGGTTGGCTGGCGAGAGGCGAAGGAGCGACCGGGCTGATCTCGGTCATTTCAAGCCCGCCAGAGTGCCCGCCAGCTTGTCGAAGCCTGCGACCCAGAGAGCTCCACGGTGGGCTTTCTGTATTGATGATGACACCCACCATTTTGCCTCTCGCCTCGCTCCGGTCCGCAGCGGGCTGCCCTAACTGGGGGAGGAGGGATGTGCGCCACTGGGCACTAGCGATAAGCTGGGGAGAGAGAGGAGGACCTGCAGCAGCCTAATAAACTTCCGGCTGGTGCAGCTGATCAGGCTTGCAAGGGCACAAGCAGAGGCCGAGAGAGGCGTGATAAGAGGCAACGACAACGGGAGACAGCTTTGGGGGCGCGGCAGTGGACTGCACATGGGTGGATTCAGAAGCAGATTAGTCGGGAGTCTGAGCAAGAGGATGATCAAAGCAAGGGACGAGTTATTATGGGTTAGGGCGGCATAATTGGTGCAAGAAAACGGAAGGATTTGCGAGGGTAACGTGGAGGCGCATTGAGCCTGTTGGGCATGGCTGGTGATGGGTTGGTGATGGGTGGTGACGAGCGGTGATGCGAGCGTTTGTACCTGAATGGTACCTGCCAGCGCTATCAGTAATACGAACTTGTACTGGTAAATTTACCGACGCGTGATGAATTATACTAAATGCTCCTGCAATGTGAGGCAGCAGGGCTGGTTGGGAACGTCTGTGCCAACTACTCGCCTATTAGTTGCCATGGGCTTCGTTTCCGGCGGCGGCGAACAGGTGGTGACAGATCGGACATGTCTTCTAACTATAGTTAATTCGGTCAATGATGACCTTGGTCTGCGATTGCCGGCAGCCTTGCGAGTTGGCCGAGTTGCCCTACGATACATGCCTAGGTATGTAGCGACATAGACAGGCTTTAAGTATTGGTGCATGTAAATAAATAGGTAGGTGGTCACTGGCTCACTGGGAACTGGGCAGTAAAAGGCCAAAAGTACGGCAACAAGCTGAGTAACGAATTGAAAGAGCAATAGCTGACCGAAAAACGAAAAACGGAAAACGAAAATACGAGACGAGAATTTCAGCTCGTAACTGAAATATGTGCAAAGAAAAAAAGTAAAAAGAGCAGGTAATTAATCTTGTGGATGCCGAAATGAACGGAGTCAAACAACCAAACGGAGACGAGCACCAAACGGGGGACCAGGGCCGAAGGTGACGACACGCAGTGGTGGAAAATCCAGTAGCGCCGCGCAGAATTGTCGTCGAGAGATGAGTATGGGGAAGCAAGCCACTGCTGAGATTGGTGTATTATGGGGTTTTCGCGAATGTTTGCGACCTGGCGATGGGGTCATTGACTGTGCCATTAATGTTTTGTATGCAGGCGGCGGGACACTTGCCAGAGATTACCTTGCACTGCATAATTTTGCCTGTCTAGATATCAAGGTAGCAAGGTACCTAGGTAGCTCCTGGCAGCTGGCAGCTGGCAGCTGGCAACCCCAATGAGCTCTGTTTGCAGGACAACACCATAGTAAACAAGGCCTACACAAAAAAATTTCACATCGTCACCTTCACTTTCTCCTACATGTACTTTGCTTGGGCCCCCATCGCCTCGACTATCCGCGTCGGGTCCTGGTATCCTCGGGATGCGGTTGGCAGGCCCTATCTCACCCTCTCGGTAATTATTTAGCAGTCGAACCACCTGTTACTTTAGAGTCCTACCTCCCCTACCTTACCTCTTACCAGTACCTACCTGTCCCGCACCACCCAAACCACCTAGAGTGAGCACCACTTGATCATAACAATGACGGGAAACTAACCTATTAATTACTTCGTACGCTGCTAGCTCGCCCCTCACCTCCCTCCTTACGAAGACAAGCTACCCCATCTGGCCATTCTTGATCATCGACTCATTACAGCTACCAACCATGCCCATGCATACCGACTTGGCCACGCAGCGAGGCCCATGCATCATGACCCCCTTGCCGTCCTCTGCCAGACATCCTTGCCCGGCCTGGCAACTGGCTCCTTAGCTCGTCCCGCACCGCGACCAGAAGGAAAAAAAACAAGACAGAACGAGACAGAAAAGTACCAGTACAGCTCAAGTGGACATTAAGAGCTGGCGCTGGCCCACAATGGAGGAGCTCGTACCCGCAGCCTTGGGTCCTGGACTCCTTGCTTGTTTGGGTATTTACGTCTTTGCGCCTTTGCGTCCTGGCGTCCTTGGGTCGATATAGCCAGCAGCTTACCGTCTTTTCTCGCCGCTGCCACGAGCCACCGCAGAATACCGATTGACCGAGTATCCGTACCGAGACTCGGTACTATTAAGACACCGCGTTATTATTACGTTGCTGAGCAGTTTTGCCCGCTTGCCCCATTGTACTTTGTACTTTTGTACATTGTACCTTGCACACCGTGCAGCCCAGTTGCGTAGCTCCTTTGCGCCCACCCAGCACAACACACCCGCAACCACCATTTTCAGCCACGCACGGCATTGCATTGTACATGCATCTCACACAGCTCTGCTCGCTTCTTCCAGCTAACTAGGTAGTTGGCCTGCAGACCTACCCGTTTGCCCGTCTGCTGTCCCATCTTTCTCGTGCCGCCCGCTCATCACAGATCTGCTGCCCTGGTCTTTACTTTTCGACCCCGTCAGCCTTTCTCTGGCCTTGCACGCCTCCGCCAGTTCTATTACCCAACTACCTAGGTATCTATCTATCCTACCTACCTAAGTAGGTTGCTAGGTACGTATCTACTTGCTGGTAGCGCTGCTTGGCCGCCGCCGTCTTCCCTCCGCTGCCGCCGGCCGTCTCTGGCCTCACCTCCTTCTCGATCCTCCTGCCCATTCCCCCCTCCTCACCCCCCCTCGGCCCTGCTCTCTCTTGCATATTCATGCCCAACACACCCGCTGGCCCTGCAGCCCATCTACACGCCGCCGTTGCTGCCACCATACAAGTACCGCCGCCCTCTGCTCCGTCCCTGCGGCCGCTGGCGCAAACACCCGTACGCCGCATCGCAGCCTCTGGCGCGCCGCCTGGTGCCAAACACGGCCCATCACTCGCCCACCTCAACCCGACCCGACACTATCCCTGTCCTCCCCAGCGTGCGACGGCTCCTGCTCTTCAGCCCGCAAAAGGCAAGCTTTGTTTGGCCCTGTCTCTCCGCGACACGCCCCACACGCCGCCGCTCTGCTTTGCGCTTCTTGTTCTTCTCGACCTTCAACTTCCAACCACGAGCGCCTCGTTTCTTGCTCTGTCTGGTTTCCTCCTCCGTCTCGGGCGATTCACCGCTTTTAGCGTCGTCTTCGCCTTCACCCTACCCCCATCTTCCTGCGTCCTCTTGCTGCGCTTCCCGTCGCCCCGTCCCAGTTCTTTACTGAACTTGGTCTACTTCGTCTTTTCCCTGCCGTGTCACTCTCAAATCATTGTACTACATACCATACGCTACCTCTGCTCCTACCAGCAGAGCCTTTACTTGTCTGGTCACTGACAGCGCCCCAAGCCACGTCGTTGCCCAACCCCATGTCGGCCACCCAGGCTGCGAGACCACACCTTGGAGCAGCCTTCTCCAAGTTCCAATAGACTCCCCAAGGCCGCGATATCGCGACACCCGCCTTGGTTCTTCTCTTCGTGTCGTCTCGGCTCCTGTCCATGGCTCCCTGCCTCGCCTGGTCCTAGCTTTGCCACTCGACTCACCCACGGCTATGAGCCTGTGTGTCTCTGGCCCTGTCTACAATACACAAAGATGGATCTAGCTCCCATTGATAGCAAACGGGCTCGTCTGTCCTCGTGGTCTAGTACCACCTCACAGCAGCCAACCACGTTACCGCACCCGCACTCCACGGCTCATCTGCCTCCCCCCTCCCATCCTCAGCATCCCTCTTCTGCTGCTCCCGGATATCAATCCTACCAGCCCCGGCACTCCGACGTTTCTCCCAGCCATCCTCCAACCTCTGGGCATGGCCTTCTGCACCATCCTGACGTCGACCGTCGCCATCACGACCAAGAGGCTCTCGCTCCCATGCACGACCACTATCGACATCCGCAGTCTCAGCCGCAGCAGCCGCCTCCTCACTCACCGGCGCAGCCGCACTACCCATCCTATCCCTCACGAGATTCCTTGATAAAGCGAGAAGGCCCTGAAGACATTCGTCGCCCGACATCAGGCAGTCATGGTCTCGACACTGGCCATGGCTCTGCTTCGCACCACTCCGTCCCTCCCCCGCATGCCCATGGTTATCCTTCCGAGCCTCAGCGCCATGTCAACTACGAACCTGCTCCGCAGCTTCCTCCAACGCCATCGCCGTACCGCCACCACGCCGGCCCTTCGTCATCCATGCAACCCCATCAAGCATACGAGAGCCAAAGCCAGCCCGGCTACACATCTTCAGGGGATCAGCCCATGTATGGTAGTGGCATGTACTCAGCCTCCAGTGTCATCCCAGTAAAGAAGAAGAATACGAGAGCCTCCCAGGTATGTCACTGTCACTCTATTTTTATGTGTCCTTGTGAGTTAACTGTCAACTAGGCTTGCGACTCATGCCGTCAACTGAAAGCGAAATGCGACGAACTAAGACCATGTAAAACATGCAAGGACAGAGGCACTGAGTGCAAATATCGCGACCCACCGCCCAAAGTGTTAGTTTGGCGAAGCCTGGTGATTAAACACCGCCCAGTACTAACTGTTCAATTGCAGCGCCGACAAAACCCAGTCGGATATTCTCGATGGTATCGCGACTATGCAAAGTCAGCTTTCCACACTTGTTGAGCATTTCGCCCGCATGGACGAACGCATTACTAGAATCGAGTCCGTTGCGCTCAAATCTGATCCTACTCTCAAAGTAAACCCGGTGGTCGAGAATCATTGCAAAACTGAGAGTACACCGCTCACTGGAGACGAAATGGCCATTTACTCATCGCAAGACGCAATCGCGGCTGGTGCCGACCAAACCATCTTGCCCGAAGACGAAGTCGAGACCGAGCCCGGACCCCCGCCCCCTGTTGGCGAGCCTGCCATTCCCTTACACCATACCACACTGGCCGGTCTTTTGTTGAATTGGCCCTCCATCCGAGAGATGACAAAGCATCACGTTGAGCGAGAAGGTGTAGGCTATGTGGGGGAGTACCCCATCAGTCAGGAACAAAATCGAGGTTTGCTGATTTTATACGGGCGCGGCGAGGATAACAGAATGTCACGAAAGCAGCGCGAACGGGAGCATGACCAGCAAAGCGTTGACACGCCCGACGATTCATCCGACTCCCCGTCACCATCCACAGTGACCGAAGCGGCAGACTGGGGTAATATGGGTGGCCTGAGCCCATATGACCATGTCGATTATAGAAGCGGTGTTCTCGGTCCCGATGGCCTTCCTGACTTTTCTGAGGGCACGGTATTGCGATATGTTGAGTCCTTCAAGGAAAACATTCTCAATATGCATCCCATCGTACAACCTCAGATACTCGATCAATGGGTGCGCCAATTCCTCGACTCTTTCCCGTTACCAAGCAACAAGTTAAGCACCAAGGCTAGTACAGCTTGGGCCGTAAGCAGCTCAATGGAGCCTCCCGGTTCAAAGCGAAAGAGGACATCACCAGCACCTCCCGACAACATGGACACATCAGCGGCGGCGTCACCCACCTTGAGAATTAGTCGACCGAGTCGGACGATACATACAGCACTCATCCTAGCTGTGCTGGCACTTGGAAAGGTCTGCCTACATCGTGATTATGTGCCCGACGCCCTTCACGTGGGCGATCCGATGCCTCACGGAAGGTTTCATCTGAATGGTATTCCTCAATCGCCCAAGGGCTCGCCGCCTGGTGATGCGTCGCAGTCGCAGCCATCGAGCTCAGCGTCCCCTCGTGATCAGGATCGTCCATACCAACATGGTCGACGTTCATCTCTGGCAGGCAATACCCGTCCCGGCCTACTCAAGAAAAATTACGAGAACATACCTGGCTTGGAATACTTTGCTTTTGCAACCGACATCCTTGGAAACCATATTGGCTCCTATAATAACATGAAAAACGTCTACGCAGACATCTTTGCTGGACTCTACCAAGGTCAACTCGGACGGCCTTTGGAGAGCTTTTCGTTCATCAACATGGCAAGTCACAAGCTCCAGGTTATTATGCGGCCCAGTTTGGAGAAGCTTAAAAAGTTCAAAACCACGCGCGCATTTATCAAAGATACAAAGTACAATCAGCTTTCGTTGGCATTCTGGACCTGTCTGCAGTTGGAGAGTGATTTGCTTGCGGAACTTCCTCTTCCGCCTTCAGGCCTTTTGTCCTATGAAAACGACATCCCGCATCCAAACATGAGCCTACTAGAGGGCTTCCCCAAGCCGGTTCTCGACAGCTATCTCGGCCAACTTTACCTGCGGACGCATCTCAACAGCATTCATCGCATGTTTTATGCGCCGGAAGACCCGGCCAAGGGTGGTCGATTGGATCTGCCGTACAGAAGCGTTGATATAGTATTAGATGCGGTTTCAGATATGAAATGGGTGGGGCCAAGTTTCGCCTTCAAGGAAGAAGATCCTCCGGCTGGCGATATTTTATCAGCCAGACTTCGTGCCAAGTACTGGGGTGCTCAGGTCCTCACGTTTCGACCTTTTTTGAGGCAAATGTTGCAGTTTTCGTTTGTTAAGAACCATCCGAGCACTGGACAGCCGCCCTCATCAGAGTTTCGCGCCGAGGTCGATGCTCCACGCATTGATCCGCAGGCAAGAAACGTACAGGACTTGGATCCCCGAATTCTCGTACTCGCCAAAAAGGCCATCAATGCTCTGGTTGAGAGCACAAGGGCTTTTCATGGACTCGGAGAGAAGCGACCCATCATCACCAGTGTCTTTGGCACCGCGCACGCTCAATGGGGCAACCTGCTCGTGCTCTCTGCTGCATTGAGAGACCCCATCATGGGCGAGTTCGTCGACGAAAAGCTCCTACGCCACTTATTTCAAAAGACGATTGGCTTTTTACGTCAATCCGCCACGGCCACGAGCTCACTGCGCGTCGACATGCATATCCTAGAAGGAATCCAAAAGGATTTATGGGGAATTGAGCCCTTCTGCCCCAACAACATGGGATTTCCAACGACGACATCGCGCACGTCATCTGATAGCATCGACATGCCGCCGCCGAGAAACACCATCGAAGGGGACGCGACACCGCAAATGCACAACAACCGTTTGACGCCAGCTCCGGGGTGATGCCCTCTCGTGTGTAATGTGAACACGGCCGACACTGATTGCGCCGACGACAGCAAGATGACGATATACCTTTTTACTCATTTATTCTGGCTTTGTTATCATGAGCCACGTGCTACTTGACTCTTCTTTCTCCCTTCTTTCTTCTTTTATGCACCATGGCGATCAACAGTTTTGCATGGCGAGCATCTTTACCCTTTACAACACTTTTCTTTTCGTCTATCCTACATACCTCAAAACTTGCCTGCATCATTTCTCTTCTTATTTTTCTCCTGTTTACATACATATTCCTAAATGTCGCGCCAATTTTCTTTAACAGGCTTGAGTACCATTTTATAGCATTTACAGGCTCGGCTCATTACTCCCTTTGCTGTACTATTCCACCTTCATCTTCCTTTTACTTTTATATGTCTATTGTGCAAATTCCGCTTCAATGTGCTCTCTTTTTTTTCCTCTACTGTACTGGCGTGGCGAGTTCTTGAAAGATACCACTGGAGGATACCCCAAGTTTGGAGCGGGCAGAGAGCTCTTGAATTTTTCTTCCCTTGTCTATCCGGAAAATGGGAGGAGCAACTGCTTGAATGTTTTCTTCAAATTGGATGTAGATGAAGCATCGAAATAAAATGAAGAGAATTGAACCCCGATTGTCAGTGTTCTTGGTCATGCCGTGTTTAAGGTCTTTCTTACATGTCTCACTCTGGAACGGATGAAATTAACACCAAGGTAGAACAGGTATAGCCTTGTACATCTATGGGATATATACAGGCTGTAGATATCCATTGTCAGAAGACCACAAAGTTTGTCTTTTTTTTTTTTGCCTCCCCTCATGAGAAGCTTGAGTATATCAGCCAACGCCTTGTTCCAATGCAAACGCCTAGAAAACGCCACGACGAAAATTCAACAATTCAATCATGCCAGGTAACTAGGACAATGACTCGAGAATCCAACAGCAATACAGGAAGTATTTTTCCCCTCCCTCCCCAATTTCACGTTCTTTCTTCTCAAACGCACCCCAAGATCAAGCTATCCAGCATGCCGCCCGTCTGGCTCGCCACCTGGGCGCGGTCCACCTCTGCGCGGACGCGCCGATGCAGCGTCTTGAACCCGTCGGCCAGCTCCGCCGAGGCGTCGGCGTACTCGGCGTACATGTCGAGCAGGTGCATGCCAACCTCGACGCAGACGCTGACGTATCTCGGATCGCAGACGTGCGCACAGACCCATTTCAGGATGGGCAGGACGGCCTGCTCGTCGCGGCGCTCGAGGGCGTCGCGGACGGCGCCGCGGTACCGCAGGGCGAGGAGCAGGGAGAGCGCGCTGAGCGGCGCGTAGTCGGGGGCGGCGCGGTCGACGACGCGGTCCAGCGCGGCGGCGTACCGCGCGTGTCGTAGGTCGGCCTGCCAGGGGCGCTCCTTTTTGCGGCTGCTGCTGCCGCCGCGCGAGGGGTCGTGGTCGGCGATGACGACGTCGGCGCCCTCACCGACGAGGTCGAGGCGGTGCTGGGCCGCGGCGCGGCGCTTGCGTTTCTGCTTCTTGGCGTCGAGGGCGTCGGCGCGGCCGGCGACGAGGGCGTCCATTTCGCGCTCGCGTTCCCTCTCGCGGTGCGCTTCGGGTCCGGTAAGACGGGTTCGCAGGGAGAGCACGCCGGACTGCATGCCGACGGCGAGGTGGCGGTCCGTCGCCGCTGCGGAAGCGTCGTCGCTGGTGGGAGAGGGGATGGCCTCGACGGCGAGGATGGGGGACGGGTATTTGACGCTGTTGACGACGTTCCAGCCGGTCGTCTCAAAGACCTTGACGTGGCCCTCGAGGCCGCCGGTGACGACGCGCCGCCCGTCCGAGGCGAGGCTCAGCGAAGTGACCGTCTTTTGGTGGTTGGAGATGAGCCGCAGCGGCCGCGCGGCGACGAGGTCCAGCACGCTGACGCAGCTGTCCGCGGCGGCCAGCACCGTCGTGCCGCCCGGCAGCGCGAGCACGTCCTCGATGGGCGCCGCGTGCTTGAACGTCATGGCCGCAGCGCCGCTCCCCACGCGCGGATCCCACAGCTTGACCGTCGCGTCGTAGCTCCCCGAAATGATCATCTTGGCCGTCGTCCCCGGCAGGAACCGCGCGCACCGCACGTAATCCGCGTGGCCCACAAACGTCGCCACCGGCTCCGCGCTCGGCAGGTCCCACAGCCGGACCGTCTTGTCGTCGCTCGCGCTCAGCAGCGCCGTCATCTCCGTCGGCGACCAGCGCGTCGCCCACACCGGCTGCTTGTGCTGCGTCCACGTCCGCAGGATCGCGCGCGAGTTGACGTCAAACACCTGCACCTTGCCCGTGTCGTCGCCCGCGACCAGCACCTTGCCGTCGCGCCGAATGTCGCCGCTCCGTGCCACGTCGCCGAAGCGTGTAATCGTCTTGAGCAGCTTGCGCGTGCGCGTCGAGTAGATTTGCACGCGCGTGCCGGTGGTCACGGCAAAGGTGTCACCGCCGCCGCTGCCGCAGGAAATGTGCGTCACCGGGTAGCTCGTCGGCGAGGGCAGCAGCAGCTGGTTCTTAAAGGTGCGCCAGTAGCGCTGCTCGGCCGTGATGGGCGAGGGGCCCGCGGCGAGCTTGAGCTGCGGCAGGGGTTCGACCTGCGCCGCCATGATGTGGTTCTTTCAGTATATCGGTCTTGGCTGGGGACTTGTTCGTCGGCTCGGTCAATCGAAGATTCGTCAAGCAATGCCAGAGGGCTTGAGGAAAAAAAGAAATCGTTGAAGTGAAAGAGCCCAACTTTTTTTCTGCCAGGTTGGCGGTGAAGCACTTTTTTTTTTCCTTGGTGCTGCCAGCCACCGCAAGAAAGTGGAGTTTGGTCTACTACGCTAGTTGCATAACCAAATATCTCCTCGGGACAAAAGAGCATACAAAGGCAAATACCTTTATTATAAGATTCCATCAAGTCGTGCTAATTCGATATATACATTTAATCCTCCATATCATTCTGCGTCTGCGCACATGATATCGATATCTTGGCCACATCAACCCTGCGCCGATCCAAACCTCGCGCCAAAATTGGCCTCCTTTTCTTCAAATATAATACAGGAATAATCAAATAAAAGATAACGATGCATGGAGAAATTTGCAAATGAAGCTAAATGCCTAGAAATCAGTAGCCGCCCCGGCGGCGAGATCTACCACTGCCAATATCAATGCGTTGCATCTCCTCTGCCAGAGACATCTCTGATGCATTAGCACCGCTCATCAGCGGAATCTTGGCCGGTATGGGCGGTCCACTACCATACTGTGACGGCGCATAGTTCTCATTTGGGTAGTCGTATGAGCCGCGTTGTGAATGACTCTGACGGCCATATGAGCCGTAAGGGTTCTGTCTCTCCTGGTGGTTTTCCATGAGAGCCAATGGACTCGGGGCACTAGGGGACACGGAGGCGCCTCGAGGAGGCTTCTTCTGCAGGCGATTGCGGCCGGTAGTGAGTGCTGGCGGTGTTTTTGGTTCCTCATATCCATAGGACGGTATGGGTGCCGTCTCAGCTCGCGAAAGTCGCATATGCCTGCGCCCACTGGGTGGCATGGGTTGAGCTCCGCCCGGGGAGCGACGAATGTCATCAGAAGAAGCCGACTTTAGACCGACTTTGGGCTCAGGTTCAGGGGCCCACGATTCCATAGGCAGGTGATCAGAAGGGTCAACTTCGCGCCCATCATGCATGACAATCTTGCCATTCGCGTCTTTGCGGTCCAGTCCAGACAGGGCTGAGTTGGATGAGCGCGACGACACCATACTAGGGTTTAGTGCGTCATAGGAATCGGGGCCAAATGGAACGTCTGAAGCATGTTGCTCTTCAATAGCCGGCGGAGCCGGGCTCACAGACTTTCTGGGAATGCCGTGCGCGGGGCTCGCAGACATGTTCCTACCGTGACCGCGAGGTTGGACATCCTGAGGCCCTCCCGAGTACGTGATGGCGCTCCCGTGTCTGTTAGAGTGCGATGGTGGCACATAGGTTTGAGAGGGTGCTGCGTAGCTAGTCAGAGGTTCACTCCTCTGACGGCCGCGAGCTGGTGATGGATGCTGTCCAGTGAGGCGACTATCGTATTGCCGCTCCTCGTTGATGCGTTCCGAGACATCGTGAACCAATCTAGGGTCCACGGTGTACTGGAGAGAGGCGGGAGGAGCGGGCATGCCATACGTAGGAAGGCGCGAGGGTTGCCCACTACCCTGTCTAGCGTGACGGTGCTGCGGTGTACTGTGTGAGCTTGCAACGTAGCCATGGCTGGGCATAGCGGATGGCGAGCCCTGATAGCCGTGATCGTGATTTTGGTCGTCATAATCATGGGCAGAGCTATAGCGCAGAGACTGGCTGTGGAACCCCGGCGATGGCTGGGTCAGCTGCCTTTGGTAGGGATTTGGGCTGGGGTCGCGTTCAAATGGTGGTTCACTCTCACGCCTGCTTATATGGGAACCGTTTATGGGGACTGGAGGCTCACTGTCATGCCGACTCCTGTAAGATGAGCTCCCATGTCCTGTGGGAGAATCCGGCACATCTTCGACGGTGGCATGCAACGAGCGGTTGCCATGACCAGCATCATAAGACTGATGTCTAGGTGAAGGGGTCCCATAGCCTGCTGGGCTGTGAGGTGATGAAGGTAGATCTTGATGCGAGTAGGATAAACGAGTAGAGGGGGTCGAGGCTGTATGGCGATGAGCTTCGCTCTTTAGGACATCGCGTCTCATGGGCGTTGAGGGGCCAGCCTTTGTAGGCGAGACTTGGGCCGAGTCTGCGCCGACGCTGCTGTGGCGTGAACGGTGTGCTGGCGGAGGCGGTGGTGGCTGGTTTACTTCCAGAGGCGGCAAGTGCCTATCTCCCATATGAAGCTCATGACGGTCAGTATGGCTGTGGTGAGCCGGCCCGTCTTGAAACTCGTAGGCAGGGCTGCCGGCCTGTCGTGGAGGGGTCTCGTAGTGATCTCTCGAGCGGTGCGGTTGGCGACTGGGTGTTGTCGAGAAGCTGAGAGCGGCAGTAGCCCCAGGCGAGGTGCTGTGCCCATCACCTGACTGCTGTCGAGCTCCCTGAGGAGTTGTGTTGTTGTACTCCATTGCCTGCAGCGGAGACTGGTTGGGAACCATGCCAGAGTGCGAAGTGTGCTTAACGTGCCTTGGAGGCGTCTGCTGGTGACCATAGTATTCCGGGTTGGAGGGTACAATGGTCCCAGTAGGAGCCAGTACGGGTGCGGGAGGAGCTTCGCCGGTGACAGGATCGGAGGGGAGCGGGCGTCTCTTGACGGGTGAGGTTCGCTGCCGGACCACGTCGATCTCCGCGGCCGAGGGCTGCTTGGCTTTGACGGGCTTGTCCGGCTTGGGTCGGGAGTCGTAGAAGGTAATTTCAAGGCGAATCTCGCCAGCATACTTGCCCTTGCAGGACAAGTTCTGCCAGACATCTGCTTGGCCGCCGCCGGGCACAATGATGGTCTTGAGGTCGATCCAAGCTTCGCCGACGAGGTCCGTCTTTTTGTCGTCGGTGAAGATGGAAATTTTAAGTTGGTAGTAGTCGGGGGAGTCGTGTACCGCAAATCTCAGTTCTTGATCCCTGCAGAATTGGCGAGTTAGCAGCGTGCACGGGGCGGTTCGGTTGAACAGCAGGCATGACCGAAGCCAAGATTGGGCTGCTTACCACTTGGGAGTCTGACCGCCGCGAATATCGGTCGTCGTCTTCTTGGCCTCTTTGCCGAGCCTCGCAGCACAATATGGATCCTGCTTGCCAATTGTTTTGCGATTGGGCAAGTTCTTGGCGCGATCGACAATGGCGACGAGGGTGCCGATGATTGGGCCGTCAACACTGAGGTCGGCGTATATGCCGGCGGTATGGGCAACGCCCGTATAGTGCTGCCGGGTGGAAGACGACATGGCAGCGATATCTCGGGCGAAGTTCCTGAAAAAAGAATGAAGTCTTTCTTTTTTTCAGCGACTGTAAAGTCACGGAATTCCCAGAGTTGTCGCTCCACGGATGGATGGCAGCGTGGGAGTCGGCGCACTGCGGCTTTGTTTACTTTGGCATTGGTTGCAATAGACGGTGGGAAGTAGCGGGGCCGTTTGTTGCAGATCAGAGTCGTCGGGACGAGGAAGAGAGATGTATAAAGGAGTGAAATAAGGTGACGGAAAATAAAAGATGACTGCAAGCCGTTCTCTTGCAGATAATGGAAAGATGAAAGGAAAAAGGAATGCCAGAAATGACCCGAGGAAGAAACGGATGATGAAGGAGTGGTGGTAGTCAACGGTGAGCTTGGATTGGGCGTGTTTTTTAGCTGGGCGATGCTGGGTGGGATTCTGGTGCCGATTCGGTGCAAGGGCCAGTGCCACAACGAGGCTGGGGTGGGTTGCTTGGTTGGCTACCAGCATTGCTGTTACGGTTGCGGCTCTGCAACAAGGTATTTCAGCGTTACAGGCTTCTGGCGGGCAAGGGAGTTTCAGCAGCAACGGTCTTGGACCAAGCTGTGTCTCGGTCAATTTACCTAGAAATAATCCGTACGGAGACCACCTTAATTAATCGCTGCAAGCATCCAGTCCAAGCAACCAAGAACCAAGGCAACAAAGGCTAACTACTGGTAACTAGAGCATGGCCCCCCTTGTACGAGTGTGGCTGGGACTGGGGGCGGCCAGGGCGGGAAAACGGGTGGCTGGGACAGACGAAGGGCGGTTTTTAACAAGCATCAGCGCTGTAAAAGCCGCCTCAACCGCCTGAAATCGCACCGTCTTTGGCAACTTGGCGACCTGACTCTCGTCGCCCGCCCCACTAAAAATGGCCTGTCGTCTGGCCACCGCATTGAAGGCCAAACTTGACGAGCCTGAAATCTTGCTTTCAGCACTGAGTCCGTGATCCACTGAAGAAAACAGGCTGATGTTGCTCCATTCTAGCTTTGTGAAGATTCTTTTCTAATTTTTCCTCCTTGAGCTTCTCGATTCCCTTGTCCTTGCATTGGGAATGCTTCTCGTTTGGTTTGTTTACTCCAAGCTCCAACTGCCCCCCACCCTCGTTTTAGTGACTCCGCTAGCGCCTAAGGTACCTAGGTACCTCATGATATTCTAGGCACAATGCACAGCTGAGCAATCCATAACCAACTCACATCATCAACCCACGCGTCCTCCTCTCATGCACCGCTTTCCTTCCGAGTCGTTATTAGCACCGTGTCATGGTGTGGCAGACAATACGCCCCTAGGCCACTTCCTCTTTCATGCATATACATCTCGATCGGTCCTCGCTCACCAAGCTTCCAAACGTGAGACTGTCATGCATGCAAGCCACGATTGGCGTATGCTCTGGGGCTGTGCCTTGTTACGTATGCTGCTACTTGCAGTTCTTTAATAGCAGTCAGTAGTCCACAACCAACTGTCTTTTGCATGTCTCTCTTGTCTTCTGCTCGGCATACCAAGTCGTTATATATCCTTTTCCATTAGTTAACCCCTCATCATAAGTACACGCCTACCAGTCACAGCTCTTGCCAATCAGCTCCGCCAGCTGCTCCAGGTTCTTCTTGTCCACCTCGTCGAACCCATCAAGCTCAGCGCAGTCCACATCTATAATAGCCACCACCTTTTTCGTGCCGTCTTTTACGGCCACAATCGGCACCACAATCTCGCTCTTGCTCTCGCTGTCGCAGGCAATGTGGCCGGGGAACCGCTCCACGTCCTGCACCAGCTGCGTGATCTGCGACTCAGCGGCGACGCCGCAGACGCCGCGACCAAAGGCGATGATTTGGCAGGCCACCTTGCCTTGAAAGGGGCCGAGAATCAGCTGCGGCTTCGCAGAGGACGGGTCCAGCACGTAGAATCCTACACATTGTGAAGCACGCAGAGTGAGCGTGTGTCTAGGCATCTTGACGTAGGCACTTACCGGACCAGTTTACGCGGCTACTTGGAGCTGGTAGTGATTGATAGGCGTGCCACAGTAGAGCAGCAGCGTTGGAAAGGTTGCTGATACTTGATTAGAATCCCGACGCATCGACACGGGTATTGTGAGCGGCTCACCTAACCTGTGCGAATTAGTAAAGCACTCGCTATCAGCGGCTTGACCCCTCGACACATACCCAGTTGCGCTGGCCATCAAAAAGACCCTCTGCCTGCAAAAGAACCTGCTCATAGGCGTCTTCCTTGGTGACGCCCTCGTCAAAATTGGAGGCGTCGGCGTGAACCTTGATATAGGTTAGCACTGGGCGACATTCTCCTAGCAGCATTTTATTCTTCTTGAGGTGGCAAACCATTTTCGTATGTCGTGTCTCGACCTCCTTTTAATATTTCGTTCTGACTCCTAAGCCGGGCTTTCCGTCTTGCGTGTTTACCCCTCGGGTGCACGACTTGATAGTAGTCAAATTTGTTGTTGAGGCGATCCACATGCCGTCATTACTAAGTACAAGAAATGGCGACATCACGGAAGCCCACCGACGACCTCATGCCAAAGCTATCAGACCAAGTATACACAATAGTTACAAAATTATGAACAAAAAAAAAAGAAAAAAAGAAAAAAACACATCGTCGAGTGGGTATGAAGCATTTTCCTTTTGCATTAATGCAATCAAAGTATATAATAAGGATCCGTTGTTCTATACGCTTCTACACCCATGAGCCTGACCGAAGCTACGAAATGATAGCTAGCCACGGGCTTCACCAGTTTTCCCTTTTGATATTTTTTGCCTCTCCTGGGACTACACAATGGATAGCGACCTATTTACCTTAGGTCTTTTGTCGATCAATTTTCTCAACACTCGCAGTCAAACAGTCTACGGAGTACAAGACGCAATCATTACGAAGGCGGCATTTGACATACAGAGGTGTTGGTGCCTGAAGTGGCCTGTGGGGCCACCGTGGCCCCCCATATCCCCAACTGTCTGTCAGATCTACCACCCTGGCGATAATTTCATATTCTTGCAGCTGCTCACCTTTCTCCATCTATCAACACACGCACCATAAAGATCCCAAGGCGAGCCGTCAATCCATCGCGATGAGCTCGAGCCTTGCTTGGCGCTGCCGGGCACACAAGCCCCCCGGCACGCTGTCGCTCGCTCAAAAGCTCACCATCCTCCCCAACAACCACCTCCATCTCGCGACGACCCGAGCCTCCCGCACCGCCAACGACTGCCCACGACCATTACAACTCCGCAGCGTGCATCACACCGCGCCGCCCGCCGCCTCACGCAGCAGCAGCGAAAAGAGCCTGAGCACACTCCTCAATCCGCCGGCGTCGACACGCCCGCCCGTCCTCGAGACGGTGCAGCGCGAGGCGCACGGCTCGATGCCCGCGTACCTGTTCTACCTGGGCAAGAGCTATCTCAAATTCTACAAAAACGGGCTCAAGGCCGTCTTTGCCAACCGGCGGCTGCTGCGAGAAAAGATGGCGCAGACGCCCGTCGACGACCGGCCGTCGGTGTGGCGGCCGCACGCGGTGCCTCGGTCGTTTTCGCGCGCCGACTGGGTGCTGTTGTGGCGCGTGCGGCACGACCTGGTGCGGTTGCCGTGCTTTGGGCTGTTGTTCATCGTCTGCGGCGAGTTCTCCCCGCTGGTTGTGATGCTCGTCGACGGCATCGTGCCGTACACGTGCCGCATCCCGCGGCAGCTGCGCGCGGGCGCGGAGCAGGCCGAGGCGCGTCGACGGCTCGCGTTTCGGCAGCTCGAGGCCGCACACCCGCACGGCGTGCTGGGCCCGAACGTCACCCAGAGCGTGGCCCGGCGGCACGTGCTGCGCAGCCTGCACCTGTCCGGGGCCATGTGGGATCGGCTGGGCGGGGTGGCGCCGCCGGGCATGTGGCAGGTCAAGGGCGCGCTGCGCATGGCGTTTCTCGAGGGCGATGATGCGAAGCTGGTGGCGGACGGTGCGCCCATTGGGCTCGAGGTGGACGAGCTGCGCATCGCGTGCATGGAGCGCGGCATCGACGTGCTGGGCAAGAGCGAGTCGGAGATGCGGACGTGGCTGGGCGACTGGCTACGGCTGACGGCGGCTGAGGACGTGACGGAGCGACGTCGCAGGATGACGACGTTGCTGATGACGAGGTATGTTGCGATATTGCGGTACAGTGAATGGGGGCTTTTGGCTAACAAGAATGTCTAGGCAGGAGAATTGGCCGCACAACCGCGACTTTGCGGTGCCCGAATGGCATCTATAAAGGTGGCATTGTGAGGCGTACAACATTGCTCAGAAAACATGTAGGGCTTTGTGGAGCCCATTGTACAGTAGTATTTATTTTTCCTCCAAAAAAAGACTAATAGAGAAACAAGGCATGCGCCTAGATGAATCGGGCCATGTTGCTTGTGTGGTACATTGCAGACCTGGTGTTGTCAGCGACTCGTCATGTGCAGTGTCGCGTGGGCGGGTGCGGTGGTGGGCGGGCAGCTCCGCCATGGCAGATGGCAGATGACATTGTTGAGCTGATCAGATAGTTACATCGGGGCAGCCCCGGTCAAACGTTTGCGGCACGCATCTGAGGTAGTCGGGACAAGCCTCGGTGGTACGAGAGGGGTCTGATGGGCCGGGATAGATTTACTATGGAATTGGGATGTGTGCTATACTGGGTATTAATACGTGTAATGGTTGTGTGCGGGCCCTTGATTCAGCATGGGAGCAGACGAAGAGGGATGAAAGCCGTCTCGACGCAAATGCGGGCGACGAAAGGACGTCATGAGAAACGCCGCCGCCGTTTCCCCCGGGGAGTCGCCTATATCAAGCAGCTACGGCGGCGGCGGCAAGGCTGGGGGCGCAATCCGGGGGAAACTTGTTCACACCCGACAACACTTGTAGACTGCTGGCTTCGGCTATGTCGCCAGGGCAGTTACCGAGGAGGCTTAGAGTCGATACGGACGCTGATTGGCCAGAATTGAGTAGCAAGCAGGTGAGGGGGAAGCAAGCAACTTTATCCAGGTACCTTCTGTGGGGAGTTGTTGCAGGGGGGGCGGTTGATATGCTGTAAGCCTGTAAAGCCCGTCTGCTGGGTTCTGTGAGTGACCTTTTTGCCGTAAGAGGCCCTGCGACTGTTTCGGTTTCGACAAGTCGTCTTTCAAAGTAACTAAGTTAATACTGTCATGATCAAATAGGCAAAGACCAGTACGGCCCACCCTTAACCCCAGCCTGTCTGATTTTTGGCTTTTTGGCGGTTTCTGGTTTGGCTTTGCTCATCACGGCCCGGCCGAGGTCCCCATCACATGCGTGGCCGATAACCGTCTCCTCCCACCCCCAGCAGTGCTGGCGCCCCCGGCCTGTGGTCGGTTCGACATCTCATTTCATAAAGCTGCGGAAGCCCCTCCACCACCACCTCTTTCCTCTCTCTTTCATCCTCTCTGTCCATCTTCTTTCCATTTATCAATTCTTCTTCTTCTAGATACCAATCCTTCATCATGTCTGTCGCCGACTGTACGTATCCCCAATTCGCCCCCCACCTCCTCAAAGCCGAGCTTCCTCCCCGTTCCCCCTACGCTTTTGTTAGCCGAGGCCGAAATATGCCAGACCGAAAGCAGCAACACGCACATCCTCGATGCCAATTTTCTCGAGAAGCGATCTTATTGAAGAGTCATGCTGACTGACCTCTGTTACAGCCAAGTTCCCCGCCTCCGCCGCCTTTGACCAGATCAACCAGGCCCTCGCCAGCGACCAGGACCGCCAGGACGCCATCAAGCAGGGCGGCGCCGTCTTTGCCTTTACCCTCAAGAACCCCGCCGGCGAGACGGAGAGCTGGAACCTCGACCTCAAGAAGGAGGGCAAGGTCTCCAAGGGTCTCGGTGACAAGCCCACCGGTTAGTCCAGCCTTGCCTGTGCTCTCTCCTCCATGAACCTTTCGCTAATCAACTTTTGCCCGCATAGTCACCCTCTCCCTCTCTGACAAGGACTTTGGCGAGCTCGCCGCTGGCAAGGCCAACGCTCAGCGCCTCTTCATGTCCGGCAAGCTCAAGATCAAGGGCGACGTCATGAAGGCCAACAAGATGGAGCCTATCCTGAAGAAGGCCCAGTCCAAGGCCAAGCTGTAAATCAATCGCTTTCGCCTACACGACTGATGATGCAATCTCTTGTCATGTTATAATGCACGATGTGACGGATATCCAAAACCCGAGCGGTGGCTTGCGCACTCAGTCAAGAGCTGCGCAAGCTCCTGTTCTTGTATCATAGACGCATTTTCTTGGGATAGTGCTGCTTGGAAAGCTAGACTGGACAATACAACTTGAGACTTTGCTTCCCATACATTTCTGTTACCAGCCCGTCGACGTATATGTGACTGTATGTGCTTGATAATCATTGCTGTCCTCGAGTGACATGCCGACGGACTCTTGGCCGCTGTGACGTAATGTCGTGCACTCCCGACTCCTAGACTAGCCCAGCCAGCGACTCAATCGTCTCCTTGGTCTCGCGACGAATTTCCTCAATGATACGTCCCGCCGGCCCTCCTGTCCTCACCAGTCCGACACCTGTTCCTCTAAAACACGCCCGAAGGTCCCGTCAGCACACGCATCGCATCACTTATCTTCACAATGGTACACGGGTACGGGGTATGCTTACGCCCACGTGTTAATCAGCTTGGCAGCCTCCTCCGGCGGCGACACCTCCGCCAACGCCGCCTGGCACTCCTCCAGCGTCGCCCCGCCGAGGAACTTGTCGTGAATCTCGGACACGAGCGCGCGCCCGTCGTACAGCGGGCCCCAGAGCGCGCTGTTGTTTATCTGGTCGTTGAACGGCGATCTGCAAGGTGAGAGGGCAAGCATCCGGCGGTTAACATTTGTCATGTACCATTGTACAACACGGGTTGGGGTTTCCCATACTTGAACGTAGACTTGCCGCCGTCTGTGGCCGCGAGAACTTGCGCCTTGCGAAAGTCGGGGTATATCGACTCATCCGCCACAGTAAACTAGCATTTCATTTTGTCGTTAGTATCGAGATGCGAGAGACATTGTCCAACGTAGAAAACTCCTCACCCTGGTGCCCATGACGACACCATCCGCGCCTGGCAGATCCAAGTCAGCATCAGCACAGCACAGAGGTCATGACGGAGAGGTCATGTCAAAGTTCAAGCAGCTTCAGAAGGGAGAGGAAAACACACCTAGAGCCAGCGCCGCCGCCACGCCCTTTCCGTTGACAATACCGCCCGCCGCCACGAGCGCCACCTCCCTGTCCGGAAACTCCTCCTGCAGCATGCGCCTCACCTCGGGCACGAAGCTGACCACGCCCATGCCCCGCCGGAACTGGTGCCCGCCCGCGTCGATGCCCTGGCAGACGACCACGTCCGCGCCGTCCTGCACGGCCTCGCGCGCGGCCGCCACGTTGCCCACCTGCACAAACACCCTCGGCTCCGGCCCCGGAAGCTTCTGCCGGACCGCGGCGATGATGCGCGCGTGCGGGCGGGCCGTCGTGTCCGATGGCGCAAAGAGCCACAGCGCCGCGGGGCGTTGCGCCGCGATGACGGGGAGCACCGTGTCGGTAAAGTGCGAGATGGAGGCGTGCCCGGTGATGCAGCTCATGCCCGCGTGGACGGCGCCGCCGGAGGGGGCCTGGTTGAGGAGATGCCGGACCTCGGCGAGGTTGTCGTGGGCTTTGGTCAGTTCGGGGGAACCTGGCTCGAGGTTGACAATAGAGGAAATGAAGCCTGTGGTGAAAGAGTTGGAAAAAAAGGAGAAGACCAAGAGCTTAGGAGGCGAATATGGCAGGCAGGCGAGGGAGGAGAAGAGACGTACCGATGCCGCCCGCTTTGCTGACTTCAGAGGCGAGCGCGGGACAGGCGACGCCAATCATGGGCGCGTTGATGATGACGGGCGCCATGGTCCACGGAAACCATTCCTTTAATTTGGAGGGTGCCATGTTGGGACTTGCCAAAGGAGTTGATGATGAGTTACTGATGAGCTTGGGCTGGGTTTGGAAAATAACGCACGTCACAAAGTTATCAAAGCAATGCGAGCTGTCTGTTCATGTAAGTGCCAGGTTGTGGGCACGTAACGGACTAATAAATAATGGAACTACTACCTATGCAGCTATGCAAGGCTTGCTAGGTACGGCACATTGCCGAGACGATGGCCACAGATCTTTGCTGTCATCTCCTCGGAGATGAGGTTTTTTTTGGGGTTTTAATGACATGATGAGGTTTGAAGTCGCGGTGCCATGCACTTTTGGTAGGCTCGTTACATTCAATGGTGTCAATTGGCACAATCACTTACACGCACACACTAGAGAAGAAGGTAACTAGCCCCACGATTGGTAGCGTATTGAAGGCATCTTTCTGACACTAATCCTCTCTCTCGTTAATCGCGGGAGGCTTGTTGTTGAGAATCTTGTCAATCTCCGCCATGATCTCGGGCGTCAGCTTCTCGACCACCGCGACCGCGCGCACATTCTCATAAATCTGCGCCGGCGCACTGGCGCCCGTAATCGCCGAGCTTACGTTGGGGTTGCGCAGCACCCACGCGAGCGCCAACGTGCTCATCTTAACGCCCAGCCTGTCCGCAATCGGCTGCAGCTTGTTGACCCGCGCGATAATCTCGTCCCAGCCCTCTTTGCCGACGCTCTTCCAGTAGCCGGCGATATACTGGACGCTTGTCTGCGCGAAGCGTGAGTCGTCGGGCACGCCGTCGCGGTACTTGCCCGACAGGATGCCCTGCTTCATCGGGGAGAAGACGGTGAGGCCGAGGCCCGGCTCGCGGTAGAGCAGCGCAAACTCGCCCTCCACCTTGGCTCGGTCTAGCATGTTATATGCGGGTTGCTCCATGATGGGGCCGATGAGGCCGAGGCGGTCGGCCACGCGGTGCGCCTGCGCAATCTCGTCGGCGCGCCACTCGGATGTGCCCCAGTAAAAGGCCTTGCCCGTGTTGATGATGTGGTTAAAGGCGCGCACAATCTCCTCCATGGGCGTCTGGCGGTCGGCGCGGTGCGCGTAGATGAGGTCGACGTACTCGAGATCCAGGCGCTTGAGCGCGGCGTCGGTGCCCTCGATGACATGCTTGCGCGACAGGCCGGTGTTGTTGACGGGGTTGTCGCCAAAGGCGTCTCCCCAATAAATCTGTCAAAGCACATGTTGTGAGAAATCTAGGTTACGGTCATGTGTCGAGGGGTTGGTTGTCGAGGAACTCATTGGCAATGTGCCCGTACCTTGGTAGAGATGACAATGTCGTTTCTCTTCCAGCCGTACTTTTTAATGGCCTCGCCCATGACCTTTTCACTCTCGCCGTCGGCGTACGTCTCGGCGCAGTCGAAAAAGTTGACGCCGCAGTCGTATGCGGCCTTCATGCAGGCGTAGGTGCCCTCTGTCGCAGCAAGCAGTCAGTATGGCCTTGATCGGATTTTATTGCAGCCACGTCGTACGCAAACGACCGAGTGAGTGCAAAGGGGGGTAGGTGAATGCATACCGCGATCGACATGGCCACCGTACGTGAGCCACCCGCCGAGCGAAATGGCAGACACTTGTAGACCAGACTTTCCGAGAAAGCGGTACTGCATGGCGGGGAGATCATCAGGCTTGGACATGGTGTTTTGTTTTTCGACGCTGGGCTTGGAGAAGAGCTCTTTCGAAAATGTAAAAAGAAGGGAAGATCAGCAGGAAGTGAGATTAAAACAATTGCCCACGGAGCTACGTTTTAAAGAAACTATCAGGCTCCAATCGATGATCAGGCTGGCCGTCCCTCTCGAGGGGCAGCAAAGCTCGCTCCCCCACCAAGGTGCGGGGAACTTTGTTGACGTGTAACAGTGGTTGTGGATGGGGGCGGCAGGACAGCTACATAGTTGCACAGATATTATTAGAGGGCAGTTCTGCTTTGTCATGACCCAACTCGAGCGATTTTTCGCTGGCTACCAGGGTTGTCTTGTCGCAGGTTCGTATGTCCGAACAGTTCCCCGCCCAAATGACTGCGACAATTTCAGGAGGGTGCTGCGAGATCGCTGTCGCGATACTGCAGCCGCCAAACGGGCATGTTGTGCTCTGCCGCTGTGGTTCGGTGATTCTCTAACTCTCGGCGATAAGTCACCGGCAATTGATAGCTTGACCCCAAAGATGAGGCGATTTGTGTGGAGATTATATGAATCTATAACGCCAGTGCCGTTGAACAACCTTAGCCCTAAAAGGAGGCAATTACTAGGCCGTCGTCTGGCTTAAAAGACGCAGCTCCGTCGGCCATCTGCCGAGTCGATATTTATACAAACTTCAGCTGCTGCAATATCATTAGTGGAAACGAAGCCACAGCACGTGAGATGCATCTATTCTTCTTCTTCCAGAACAGGCCGATGCAGGTACGCGGCCTGATCTATCGCCGCCAGGCGGCAAGCCAGCGCCAGATCTGTCACGGTGGCTGCCTCACTGATCACCACATGCCAAACACACACGACAAGGTTATAATGGCCAATGGTGACTGTGACTGTCGATAATACTAGACCTTGCCAGTGCAGCAGCTTCATTTCGCGGTGAGCGGTGAGGCGTGAGCCGCCAAAACAGAATCACGCCTGAGATCGGTCGCAGAGTGACCGAGAGAGGCAACCGAAAGCCTGCACTCTATCATACTGAGACAAGCGAGGCAAGGATAACCATACCTACTGGTTGATACATGGCTTGCCTCGCATGGAGCAAATAGGAGCGTAATGCACGCCGTCTAAAACTTGTCCTGTCAGACTCTGTAGAAGCGGGCAGAAAGGGCGGTGGGAGCAAAACAGCGGACGACATCATGGAAGTGTTGCGCGAGGAGATACCTACCAATATGAAGATGAGATGTTTCTCAAATTCGTTGCTTTTTCGTTTTCTCGTCCAAAGGTAACATGGCGTCTTGGAAGCAGTCGAGACCATGGATCCTTGTTGAACGGGGATGAATGTCACTTGGCTCAATGCAGGGTGCTCCCGCTAACTAGTCAGTGTTACAACGCGAATGCGTCAACAACGAGCTTGAAGCTTGCAAGATCACCCTGTCGGGTTGACTGGCCAGTGCCAGTGTCTGCCTTGTGATCCATGGACCTTCTTCTATGCGCTGGATGAGAGAGGGATCGACATGTCGGCGACGACCTGTTTTTCGAGTGTATCAGAGAAGCGGCACGAGCGTTTGCCAGTCTGCCAGGCCACGACTGGACATACTGGCACTCTATTCTCACAGTCCCTCTCTATTCCCATTGGTGCCCTTGCTTTTTAGCATGTCTTTTGATGGCGGCCAATGGGGTTATCCATGCTCCGTCCATACCAAAGAGATTCCTGGTTGATCTGGCGATGGTCGGGCTTTGAGCCAGATTGTCTCGCTTATTTTTCGGGGCTAGCCGTAGATGATTGTAATGGGAAATAAATCCGTGTTTTGATGGTCTCGGCGTCCAAGCCTGTTGCCTGCACGTAGCATGCTTTATTCGGCCGCCATCGTCGTGTCTAAAGCTGTGCACCCAGGGAGGGCTGGCTGTGTGGCTGGGTACAAGAACGTAAGCTGGTTGGAGGTGCTGGCAGATTGCATCTGAAGCGGGGGGACACCATCGATACCATGGACTCGGCATCGGAAGCCTGTAGTAGGTTGTGTGATTTCATTGTTTGTTCGCTCGCTTTGAATGAATTGTCGAGGTGCCCGTACCTGTATTCTAATTAGTAACCAACGGCCCGAGCTGTGGCAAAGGCCCATGAGCCACAACCCAAAGCCACGAACTGCGCCTTGAGGCACTGCTCCATTTTTGCTACCTGGTTTGCTCGTACAGAGTACATATTGTCGGATGCCTATTTTGCCTCTTGCCCATTGTGGCAAGCTGAAAAGTAAAGTAAATGTATCTTTACACTGGTGACTGACTGTTTACACGGGTGCGCGGCAGCAACCGGTCGCAGCGGTGGAGGCAGCATTCGGAGGCTCCGAGCCAGACGTATCGGCCGCTTCAGCTGACCTGCAACGGGCTGGAGAGGGGAAGTAGCCGTGTCTTGAGTCGAATCCATGGACGGCGGAATATGAACTCGCCTCGACTGCATCTTATTCCATCTTCACAAGACCAACTTTTATTTGTCGTCGTATTTCTTCCATCTCGGCTCCCCGTTCGTCGGGCGCTACGTATCCCGCACTGCACCGCTTCTTTGGGCAGCCGGGGACCTGGGGTGCGGGCTGTGGATACCCCGTACCTACAGCGACCCAGCCGGCGTGCCAGTGAGCTATTGTAGTGGCCGCCTGGTTGACTTGGGGGCGTGAGAATTGACCAATGGTGGCCCTTGGGGGGAGGACAAGTTATAATGTCAAGACCGGCGTGCGGGGCAATGACCGCCTGCGAGGTACGAAAGTCAACATAAAAGAAAGTAAAGAGGAAGACGATGGACAGACAGTCTAACTTCGAAGTGTCTGGTGGCGCCTAGTTCGATCGCAACCTCGACTGGCGTGGGCCATAGGTAGAGCACTGTAGGTACCTACCTAGGTACCTACAGGCTACAGCAGAACATTGCCGCTGGAGACCCCAGACTTTTCTTAGGCTCTTTTTTGGTGTACACTGCCCAACTGCCTTACCTGGACCAAAAAAAGACCGGACAATCAGACTAAATACTGCCGCCAACTGACTCCTGTTACTAGGTACGCTAGTTAGCTCATAAGTAATCCGTAATTTGGGTGCTGGGGTGAGACCAGTTGGAGCGCCGCTGCGACGAAAAAGGTACTGGGCCGCCGTGGCGTGAACCGTCTCTTGGGGG